>CAHIKZ030005292.1:397500-467500 GCA_903632075.3 Acanthosepion pharaonis | reverse complement strand
GCTAGCGTTACATAGACAAAGTTCTCCTTTAGTGTGTGTGTGTGCTGTACTTAATAAGACAATTTTCTGTATGTCTCTTAAGCTGGGGTTTCAGGATTCTTTCAATGTGTTGTTTTGTTCCATTTTTTATAATTCCAAGTGCACCTATTACCACTGGTATTATTCTTGTTTTCAATTCCACATTTTTTCTATTTCAATTTCCAGGTCTTTTCCTGGTTGGGGGACCTGAAGATTCATTCTTTGTGTAGGAGTTTGTTCTATGGCAGATTTTTTTCGACCTCAGGTAGGTTCCTCCTGAAGGACGGGCTCCTGTTTATCCACTGGAAGAGCCATACTGGACGTTTTGTTTCTATTTTTAATTTTCATATTAATCCCACGAGTGACGCACGGGTCCAAAAGTCCACCCAAAGTTGCCCGGCACGTTGAGTAACGGTCTTTTACAGACAGGGTTCCGAAGCCTGTAGGGGATCGTTCGCGACCTCATAACGCAGTAGCCATTCACTCCTCGGCACGATTAACACCTTGAGTTGCGGGTTGTTGTTCGGAGTTTTCCTTCTCCTAAATGGGTTGCCAAGCAACAATAGACAGAGACACGATTGGAAATCAAAGAGAATGACGCTGGTTAAAAAAAAAAAAAAAAAAAAAAAAAAAAAAGTTTACATTCGTTTGTCTTTGCTGTGAAATTTAAAAATAATTTATTGGCCCATCTGTAAATTCCACGATATTCCTTCTTAGAAAGATTGCATTTTCTTTTCATAAATTCATAAAATGTAATATGTAAATGTAAATTCCGTTATTTTTAAAGTCGTTGAAAATAGCGTTGTTTAAAAAAAAAAAAAAAAAAAAAAAAAGTTTCGTTTGTCTTTGCTGTGAAATTTAAAAAATAATTTATTGGCCCATCTGTAAATTCCACGATATTCCCTCTTAGAAAGATTGCATTTTCTTTTCATAAATTCATAAAATGTAATATGTAAATGTAAATTCCGTTATTTTTAAAGTCGTTGAAAATAGCGTTGTTTTAAAAAAAAAAAAAAAAAAAAAATGCAATCCTTCTAAGAAAGAACATCGTAGAAATTGTATTGTTTTTACCTGTAATGTTTTTTGCAGGGTGGATATTGAAAACTAAGGGATATGTGAATGAGAAAATTAAATAATTGATTAATCTATCAGTATTATTTAAAGGAGAACCAAATAAATTAAATAATAATAATACGAAGAAAAATTCATGCTTACGCTAAAATAGTAAAAATAACAAATTTCATATGCGTTAAAAAAAAACTTGGAAGAAACAGCCGCTCAACGAAACAAAACATCACTACACTAGAGAGTATTTATATTAAATTTTTTTTTTTTTTTTTTTTTTTTCGCCATCACTAGTCCTAGTAACAAAAATAATTGTCATAAAAAAAAAAAAAAGTTTACATTCGTTTATCTTTGCTGTGAAATTTAAGAATAATTTATTGGCCCATCTGTAAATCCCGTTATTTTTCAAAGTCGTTGAAAATAGCGCTGTTGAAAAAAATACGCAATCCTTCTAAGAAAAGAACATCGTAGAAATTGTATTGTTTTTACCTGTCATGTTTTTGTTTTTGGGGGATATTGAAAACTGAGGATATATGAATAAGAAAAAATTAAATAATTGATTAATCTATCAGTATCATTTAAAGGAGAAACAAATAAATTAAATAATAATAATACGAAGGAAAATTCATGCTTACGTTAAAATAGTAAAAATAACAAAATTTCATATGCGTAAAAAAAAACGTTACGTTTGGAAGAGCTTCTTAAAACACGTCATTCTCGTTGTAATCCCAACCGCGTCTCCTATTATTATTATTATTATCATTATCATCATCATTCGATTTCTGCTATGGACACACTACCTACCAAGTCTGCGGAAAGACCTAAGGCAGGTCGTGGTATGTTGTTATGGCCACATTTCATGTTAGTTTTTTTTTTTTTTTTTTATCTCCGATGAAGTTGCTAGCGTTACATAGACAAAGTTCTCCTTAGTGTGTGTGCTGTACTTAATAAGACAATTTTCTGTATGTCTCTTAAGCTGGGGTTTCAGGGATTCTTTCAATGTGTTGTTTTGTTCCATTTTTTTATAATTCCAAGTGCACCTATTACCACTGGTATTATTCTTGTTTTCAATTTCCACATTTTTTCTATTTCAATTTCCAGGTCTTTGTATTTTGATAGTTTTTCAAATTCCTTGTTTGCTATGTTACAATCCGCTGGACAAGCCATATCAATTAGTAGGCAAGTTTTTTCTTTCTGGTTTTTGACAATAATGTCCGGCCTATTTGCTTCAATTTTTCTGTCTGTGTGGATGGTATAATCCCATAGAATGGTGACATCTTCTATTTCTGTAACCGGCGCTGGCCGATGTTCATACCAGTGTTTGCTTACACATTTTCCAAAGTGTTTGCACATTGTCCAGTGTAAGTATTGCCCCACTCTATCGTGACGATTTTATATTCATTTGGGGGCAAGTATAGAACATCCTGAGATTAGATGGTCTATTGTTTCTTGGTATTTGTCACAGAACCTGCATTTTGGATCCACATTATTATGTATGATATTTGCCTGAAAATTCCTAGTGAAAAGACTCTGGTCTTGCGCTGCAAGAATAAAGCCTTCAGTTTCAGACTTTAATCCAGATGCTCGTAACCATCGATGAGTATTAACTTTATCAACATTGGGTTTATTTGCACGTTCTGGATATTGGCCATGCAGAGGTTTGTCTTATTATTATTATTATTATTATTATTATTATTATTATTATTATTATTATTATTATTATTATTATTATTATTATTATTATTATTATTATTATTATTATTATTAATAATGATGATGATGATGATGATGGCGCCGTGGTCGAGTGGTTAGAACGTTCGCTTTCCGGCCCATGAGACCAAGGTTCGAATTACATTATGGTCGATTTATCAGGAAGATGACTTCTTGATGCTATCGGTCTTTGGAAAGTGCCTGAAAACCATATCACGGTTTGACCCAAGCTTTGTGAATGAAATTGGTTGAGGGCGCTATTTGGTAGCCGTCAATGACTGAGCTAGTCGCAAGTCATCGTGGCCGAGGATTTAAGTATGCTGGCCTTTTTCAGACTCCTTAGAAGGTATGTCCTAGTTGTATATGTCTGAACAGGTGGAAGTAAAAAATAGAGCTCATCTGAATATTTACCATGGGCATAGCGAGATTGTACCGATGGGCTTGTAACAGGGAAAGAGGTTACAGAGTTGATCACACCAGATAATACGCTCTCTCCCCAAAACTGTAACTAAGGTCCGCTCAGAACAGTTGCAGTATACACCCTAGATGGGCTCTGCGAGAAGTGAACAAACACAAATGTGCCTGAACAGGCGCCTGCAACAAGGATTGGCTAGCTGCCCTAGTAGACAGATATAGTCTGATACGAGCGACCAGCCACCACCACCACATTATTATTATTTATTATATACTGTCACGTTTAAATGAGCCTATTATGATAGACTCTTACTGGAAAAAAATATCAAATCAAAGAATTCAACAACGCCAAAAAAGTTTCGTCATTATCATTTGATTCCTGTGCACTAGCTATGTAATTATTTCTGCAAAAGCAGGAATGGAATTCAGACATTGATAAATCAATGAAATATGGATGATGGCGAAAGAATTCAAAGACAATGTCATACAGTGCGCCTGATTAGAAGTAGGTGAATCATTTCCTTGGTTTTCCAAAGGGAAAAGAAAAAAAAAAAAGCAATTTACTTACACCTTCGCACAAGATCGAAATAACAACGCAATCAGTGAATACGAAACTGGAAATATAGTATTAATTTGAAACACTAGTTTACTGACCTTCTTTTATATAAATATTTGATAAGCTTAGCTCAGTCAGGCACAAGGTCATTATAGTACATGCTTTATTTAGCGAGAATTGAATTCAGCTTAAATTATAAATTGTAGATATCTTGCTTGAAACACGTCGACCCTAAACAGTAAGCTTTTAGCAACTGCTCTCAAAAATGACTTCCATATCTGAGCTAGATATACTCGATCTTCACTTCCCAGACTTGATAGCCTTCAAAAATGTTTACGTGGAAAGACCTTCTCCACTCTGTAACCTCTTTCCCTGTTACAAGCCCATCGGTACAATCTCGCTATGCCCATGGTAAATATTCAGATGAGCTCTATTTTTTACTTCCACCTGTTCAGACATATACAACTAGGACATACCATACCACTTCTAAGGAGTCGAATCACCTTTATTTCCTCCGTATTCCAAATATACGTTCCACTTCCAGCCCACAAGAACTGCTACTTTATGGAAGAGCGTTCGACGGGGTTGCTTTCCTGAATACTTCAATCTCGAGCTTTTCAAGTCAAAGGTCAATTGTTAACTTTCTTCCTTATCCTTATAATCTTCAGCTTACGGCCACATCACGTTGAAAGACCGGTTCCCGTACGGTCTATCATTTAAGTTAAGCAACGTCAAAATTGGTCAGCACCTAAATGGGTGACCACTTGTGAATACCAGGTCCTGTTAATTTGGATGTGCGGATGGTGTAATAGGCAATGGCTTGGAATTGTTCATTGGAGGACCGAGTTCCAATTCCCGTTGGGTTTGTTATGTTCACTTACGCGAAAATACCCTTGGGAAATGTTTGAAATAACCCATTCACCACCCAGCAATGGGTTAATTAATAAGACTTTTATCACTAAGCCATTATTATCTCAAAAAGATTACTACAATCTAAAACTAATTTCTGGCTTTAAATAACCTGCAAAGTTTTGATAAACCGTAAAAAATGAATCAATCAATCTTCAGTTCTTACCAACTTCTCTTTCATTCCTATCACACACTTCATTTGACATTATTATTTTATCAGTAATTCTCTACCTTGAGGACTTACGGCCAAATAACGGTGAAACATTGGTTCTAGTATGATCACCGAAGTTAAGCAACGTCAAGTTTGGTCATTACCTATTAACCGCTTGGGAAGCGCAATAAACTTGGATGTTCCGTTAGTTTACTGGATAAGTGATCGAATTTTGAAATCGGAGAACCAAGTTCCAATTCCAGTCTAGTTCATTATATTCACTTACGCATAAATACCCTTGGGAAAGGTATGAATCATCCTCTTTACCACACACAAGCTATAGGTTACTTAATAGGTAATTCTATCGGTCAAATCATTATCACCTCCAAAAAAAATCCTTACAATCTAAAAATATTTTCTGGCCTTAAATAACCAGCTAAATATTGATAAGCTGTAAAAAAATTATCAATTAATCTACCTTGAGTGACTCTTGTTCCTTGTATTGGGTGAAATTTAATATAAAAATGATAGTATTGTCATCTGCAATATTAATGTTGTTGAAGTATTCGTTTCACAGTATCCATTCCGAGTCGTAAATTAATAGAATAATCTTAGCCTATATAAGATCTGTCACTGTGTCTCTTAACCTTGCTGGAAATAACTGCTGGAAATATCTGCTGGGTCTTATATACGAAATTGATGTATCTTGGGCTAATGTTTATGAAAAGGCCGAACTAACACTACTAACTATTCTTCACCATTTTTAAAAACCTGCATATCCCTTGTGCATCATCTTAAAGATTGCAATCACAACAATGGTTTCAGTTGCAAGTTAATTCTTACGAAACCAGGTTGCTAGCCCGACTTGCTAACATGAACTGCCTTACAACGCTAAATGACACTAACTCCCCTACATTTTATCTATGACAAAGAAGACAAATGTTCTCAAGGGTGCGAAGTAAGTGAAAAATGTTCCAACCGAAAGGAAAAAATGCACAAAGCTGTGGACAGCTATAATCGCCAACGTCCTGAGGGGACATGGTACACAGAAAAAGAGAAGGAGTCGTATATCACATCAGTTATGTTAACTTTCTTGAGAGAAGTAAAATATGTTACCGAATTGCCGATTCAATTTTCCGAAACCTTCACGCCAACTCCATAATATTGTAACAAAAGACTGGACAACTTTTGAACTGTTATGTAATATCTGTCCTCCTATATAGCACTGACAGTCTCCTTGGAAATGAAGAAGAGACTTGAAGCAAAAATGTGGTTCTACAGAATCATGTTGAGAATACCATGGACTCAACATGTGAATAACGACGAAGTTTTACGGGAATAAAAACAAAAAGGACACTTATAATTCGAATAAAATTGAAATTTCTCGGGCTCATAATGAGGAAAGGGTATTTAGAGAATTTGACGCTCACAGGACATATTTAAAACAAGGAGAAAAGAAAGCAAGCAATAGGATAGACGATCCTTATTTATGACAAAACACAGAAAGCTGTGGAGAGCTATGATCGCCAACGTCCTGAAGGGACATGGCACATAGAAAAAGACGAAGGAGTCTTATATGACATCAATTATGCTTTCTTGAGAGAAGTAAAATATGTTACTTTTTTATTTGTTGGTACTTTGACGTGTTGCTAATGGTTAACAAGCTTGTCTGGCTAAATCACTTGTGTGTTCGATCCTCATTCAGTGCCCCATACTTCCGGCCTTGTACCACATCTAACCTCCGTTTAGTAAATCACTATTTTTTATTTGTTTTCACTTTCTCATTATATGAGGGTGGATGTAGAGAAGTTCTCGGCCCAACTTAGACGGCCTTTAAAAATATATTTGATATTTAATCATTTGGTCAGATGATGAGAAGTGGGTTCCCCCAAGGCATTTTTCCACACCATCCTCTCAAAAACAAGTTGCTCGTACTCCCGCCATTTACCCAACCTCCCCACAAAGCAGAATGTGGTACAAGACCAGTTTTTAACGTGGGGCGTTCCGAGTCTGTAGGCTCGGGCAAAATTGCCCGTAGACCCCTTATACACGGGGTCGGGTTTGTCTACCTCCCCAAACGAGACACTCCCATTCGTCATCGTCTTGTCTGGCTTCTTCTCCGCCCGGAGACGGAGTGTTGGAAAAGACAGGAAGAGAACCGTTTCTTATCCTCCGAGTTGATATTTACTTGACCCCCAACTGAGTCAGGTTGTGACACAAGGTCAGTTTTTAACGTGGGGACACGAATGTTTTCACTCGGGCCGCTGGTCCAAGCTGGTCTTAGCTGGTCATAGCTGGTCATAGCTTGTCCAAGCTGGTCAGAGCTGTTCTAAGCTAGTCATAGCTCGTCTTGGCTTGTCCTAACTGGTCCAGGCCGGAGCCGGTCCAAGATAGTCCTAGCCGTGATACCACCAGCCCAGGGACGAGCCCTGTGCCAGGTCGAACTCCAATTTATTCTGACACATTACGGAATTAGATTGAAATGTTTATATAAACATTATTGTAGTAAGGAACATTAGTGTTACGTCATATGAACAAGAATGGATAGATTGAAAACAATAAATTTATTGAAACAAAGCAAGTTCAGTTGACTATTGATGACAATTCCAGAAACTATAAACAATTTTTTTTTTGCTATCCTCTTCCAGCCGCAATGATGTAGAAAGCATTACCTCGAACCATCGCCAGTGAGACACGCTGCAAGAGCCACCTTCTTTTCGCGAGGCCCGTCCCTTAATCGAGACGCAATCGCGCCAATCCTCCGAAGGAACGCCATCGAACGAGGGCCAATAACCCCTGAAGTCTCCACTGCCACAGGAGTAAAAAAAAATCTATCAGCAAGAGGAGAATATTTAACTATTTTTTTCATCTCTGCGTCCCGGACGACGGATCCTGGCTCAACCGCGGAACTGATCAAATTACCGGCCGAAAATGTATAGATTAACATTTAACATTGTGACATTTACAATTCTAAGAGTTGTTCGGCCAAAGAAAATTCATTTTTTTTGCTAATAATATAATTCGCACAATATCTCTGCCGTTCCATTCTATGGTCTTCTTCAATGACAATAACCGGATGGAAAGAGACAATGTCTTCTTTCTTGTAGTGCAAGGCAAAAACTTCAAAATGTTGTTTCTTTATTGATTTGATTTTTGTTTAATGTTCACATATGAATGACAGGAGCAGACATTTAGAGACCGACATTTTTGCAAAATGAAATTCAGCGATTTTTTTTATCTGGGTTTTCAAGATCAATAATTGAAAATAGGAAACTATTGAATAGGCATGGTAATGACAGTTACATCATATTGAAACGTACAATTATCGAATTTAAACAACGTTGAGCCTGGTAAGTAGGGCAGGTCGATTTTGGAACTGTGGTATTGCACTCAATTTCAAAGTTGGGGTTTCATATGATAAATAATGACATAAACTATTTTTTTCCAAATCGTCACCGTTTTTTTTAGAAAACGAGTTTAAAGATTAAGTTTAGGCTCAAAATTGTAGCGTTGGAATTTTACTCCGGTGATCAGTAAAAAACTTTTTATGATTTACTGAAGCCTTATAAAAAAAAAAGATGCAAGGCACACGCACATTATTACTAAATCATTGTGACATTAAATAAGACCATCATTTAGTTCAAAAGGAAATTATATTGAACAATTTAGATATTATGATGTAATATATTATACAGTGCACTAGTTTTACTGCGATTCTCAGTAAACTATGCAAATTAAAAACATTTTGTCGTTTAATTTGTACCCAGCTGTATTATGAAATTATATAAACTTTTAACTATTTTTGCTTTTATTAATTATGATCTAACAAATATTTTGCTTGTGGCGATTCAAAATTAGAATTTGGGTTTGAATATATTTTCAATTCAATACGTCTAATACAAAATGTATCAACTTTTTTTGCATGTATTCTTGAAATGGTAAAATTTTGAAGTCAGTTTGTAAACAAAAACCTGCGGAATTTAAGTATTTCTGTACGTTTTTTAGACAATCTTTAAAGCTAAATGCTCAAAAATTAGTAAAAGCTATGAATCTATCTTTTGGTATCAGTACTTACTACATCAAACTCCAGCTTTCACACTGAGTGTAATATTAATTTTCTAAAATAAAGTGAAAATCAACCTATCCAAATATAGAGTACTGACATTGCAAAGCAATTCAGAACACATTTGTTTATAACTAAATTTTAATGTTTTTTTAGTATTTTATTTAGATTTTGAATAACACCCTTTGCTATTCGATTTTCTATAAAACTTCATTTTTGCTCACATGTTCCATCCATGTTTTTCTCAGTATCCTTCTATAGAATCTTTTTTCTCTCATCTCAAATCTTCATTTCATCTCTGAGGAAGTTGTACAGACTTTACTGCCATATAGTGAAATTATACTGAACAATTCAGCTATATTATGATGTAATATATTACAGTGCAGTAGTTTTCATTCGATTCTCAATAAACAATGCAAATTTAAAACATTTTGTGTTATAATTTTTGCTCACCATTATTATGGCGTTATATACACTTTTATCTATTTTTTTGTTTTTATTAATTATGATCTAATAAATGATCGAACAAATCTTATTCATTGAGTTGCCTTTTTGTAATCTTTTACAATTTTTAAACAGTATTTACTTACAGAATACAGTAAAAAAAAATGAATATTTTGCTTGTAGCGATTCATAATTAGAATTTTGGTTTGAATCTGTTTTCAATTCAGTATGTCTAATACGAAATATATCAACTTTTTTTGCATGTATTCTTGAAATGGTAAAATTTCGAAGTCAGATTCTAAGCAAAAATCTGCGGAAATTATGTAACTCTGTACATTTTTCAGACGATATTTAAAACTAAATGATAAAAATTGGTAAAAACTATGAGTCTAATTTTTGGTATCAGTTTATATTTAACATAAGGAAGAGGCAGATGAAATTTCTGGGACACGTAATGAGAAAGGAGGGTCTGGAAAATCTGATACTCACAAGTCAAATAGAGGGAAAAAGAGACAAGGGAAAGCAACGCATGACATGCCTGGCGGGCTTCAACAAGTGGATGGCAGAACGTGGTCTGGGGAAGTCGGCAGAGGCACAAAACTTATTGAGAGCCACAAAGGATAGTGGTGGGGTGGAGAGCCATGATCGCCTCCACCCTGAAAGAACACGGCACATAAAAAGAAAGAAGACTTATCACATCAAACCTCAGCTTTCACATTGAGTACAACGTTGACTTTCTAAAGAAAAATGAAAAATTAACCTGGCCTTCTGCTCAGTATTTAGATGATTGACCATTTGCGAATACCAGGTGGTAAAAACTTGGATATGCGGGTGGTGTAATGGAAATGGATAAATGCTGGGAATTGTTAATCGGAGAGTAGAGTTCCAATTCCAATTGGATTCTTTTTATTCCCGCAAATACCATTGGGAAATGTGTGAATCCACCTCGTTTCCCCTATCTATGGACTTATTAGTAAGAGTTGTATTATTATTATTATTATTATTATTATTATTATTATTATTATCTCTACCCAAAACTTTTACAATCTAAAAATATTTTCTGGCTTTAAATACCCTGCAAAGTGTTGATAAACCGTAAAAACGAATCAATAAATCAATAAGAATATGCATAAAAAATCAGAGACATCTTATTAATAATATAAATGCTGGTTCTGTGAAAAATAGCAATGTAGAGACTCAGATTCAAATTGGTCGAAATTCCAAGAGTCATAAATTGGTATCCGAAGTTTAACGTCAGTGCTGTAAACCAAAATGCTAAAAGATATACAACTCGCAATGCCACAACTTACCTTCTTCACCCACGAAAAGCATTTACTCACCGCCCCAAAGATGGCAGGATGCAACACAGGGTTAGTTTAATGGGTTGGGGGTGTCGAGCGCGTGCACCCAAGCCTGGGCCCCAAATTGCCCAGCCCCTGCAACCATTAGTTGCGCTGGCGTCCGTATTAATACCGACCCCGCTTCTTTAGTGCAATGAGGGTGGTACTGGTGCAGGCAGCTCTTCCCCGAGACCGGGCACCTCTCAATATATTTTTTTTTAATTACGCTCTATCCGCAAACAGAGACACAATTGAGTTACGGTCTGTCCGGAGGGGCACAAGAGTCTCAGTATCGTCCAAAGCAGCGTTATTTTTTTAAGGTTGGTGCAAAAATAATGACGTAATAATGTCGTTTTGTGACGTATTTTTTAACCTCAAAAAACGACATTATTACGTCATTATTTTTGCACCAACCTAATATTATGGTAAGAAACATTGTGATGGGTCGAGACTGGTAGGAAAATGCAAAAAATTAACATATTCCGAAAACTACTGAAAACGACCCGTATTTGATTCTGATTTTTTTCCCCACAGATAGCACAGAGCATACGAATTCTTTTTCGAGAGACGTCTGGGGCGCCTGCGTTGACCTCTAGGGCTCCGGACGATTGACCTTGATAACTACCTTCATGAACCTATCTGTTAGGAAGGATTTTATGATCGAGAAGACCCTTCCAGAGATTCCATAACTTGAGAGCTTGTGTAGTAAGGCTTTGTGGCATACCTTGTCTAAGGCCTTTGAGATATCTAATGCTATGGTCCTAGATGTGTGTTTGCCGTCAAGAGCCTAACTGATTCTGTAAGTGATGGTAGTTAGGACGTCGGCAGTGGAACGGGCCGGCCGAAACCCATAATGAAGAAATTGTTCTACTCCAGGTGCTCGCTGATGATACTGATGATTATGCATTGGAAGGGAGAAGATCGCACAACGGCATTCTTGAAAACCGTGTATACGCTTGACACATGCTTGGGAAGGATTTCTTTTTCAAGCAGCGGTTAAATAACTTTGCTAGGATTGTGGGTAACTCCGAGTTGTTATTCTTAAGGACAACCACTGGAATTTTGTCTGGGCCACTGGCTTTCTTAGGGTTAAGGCCCTTGATAAGTCTAGAGACTTCTCGTGCTGTGATGGTAATATTACTGAGATTGTGCTCGGTGAGACGTAGGAACTTGGGGAGGGATGGTCTTTGACATCTAACGTTGATTTAGAGGCAAAGTTGGAGGCGAAGAGGTTCGTCTAATCTGTCGAGGAAGATATGACATCGCGGCCATTTATAATTGTAGGAACAGCCACTTTACCTCTGTTCATAGTTTGGTTGGTGATCTTCCAGAATTCACGAAATCCAATTTGATTTTTTTCAACCTTGGTCTTAACTGCTCGTGCATAGCTGCACTTGGGGTATTCTAGAACTTTTTTTTTTTTTTTTTTTGCAGCGATTGCGGGCAAGTTTGAATGCAGTGAGGGCCGAACTACATCGCTCCTTGCGGTAGATATTGAAGAAATGGTTTCGGTGAATTACTACTTCAGAGCATTCAGTGGGGAACCAGGGTTGACAGTTTGATTTTTGCTGGAAATTCTTTTTGGTGGGGGTATAAAACTCCCCATTCTACAAAGAATCCAATCAGTGACAAAGGCAGCAGTTTTTGAGGCAGCATGCTTGAAGAATGTTGGGAGGGGAGTTTCCATTATGCAGGATCCTAGACTACCTTAGCATATCGAAAAATCGTTCTATAGAACAGTACAGTTGGTTAGGTTAGACAAGCTTTTGTGTACCTAGTTAATGTGAGTAAGAGTTGTTCCTGATCTGTTTCCGGTTGCTTCTTTGTTTATGATCCAAGTCGAGATTCCCAACCTCCGCAGTTTGTTTGGCCTCCTTTTTATCTCGACTGGGTCAGTTTTATATTTTCCATGCCCGTATAATTTTTTATCCTTTTCCCACTCCCTTAACGAGAGAGCTTCTTGATTTTGTCCAATGGGCAGAATACAGCGGCCTCTCCTTTTAGAGGGTTGGACGGGCCCTACTAACATCAGTTATGTTTAGTTTGCTTTGTGTTGAATTTTAGTTTATTATTGGGTTCATCTCCTCCCTCTTGTTCTTCATAATTATATTTTTATATATAATAATTTATTACCATTAAATTTTTAAGGCATGGGGGCGCGTTTTGTTGGGTCCCCTTGAGTGGATACGGTATTATGGTGGATGGAGGATTAATTGGCTACGGACGAGTTCTTATGGTGAATGTGGAAACTATAATGTGTGAATGGGTCGTGAATCAGATTAGCTAGCTATAAGATAGTTAGTGTCGACCAGTCTCAACCCCTCCCTATTTTGGCCTTGTGCCCCAATTGTATTTCATATACAGCAGGGGATGCCTTAGTTTGGGCATTCCCTAATCAATGTCCCGAGACACTGGTTAGGGGATGCCTTAGTTTAGGCATTCCCTAATCAGTGTCCCGAGACACTGATTAGGGAATGGTCTGACGTGCCTATTGGAGATAAAACTTTTGATAAGCATTGATCAAGGCAGGAGGTTAAAAAGAGGTTGAGGATGTTCGCCTGATGTCCAGTCGTTTCTGGGAATCGAGTAATTTCTCCGATAATCTAGGTCAGTTCACAAGCGATGGAGAAGCCTCTACAATATCTGCCTACAACGTCGGCTTTGTTGGGGTGGACTAACCACTTTTTATGGTGGATATTGAAGTCACCGCAGATATGAAAGATGGCCGGGGGGAATTGAGTAAGGATATTATCAATCTTGTCAGATATTCGGTCGAAGATTATCATTCCATCGTCTTGAGGCCGGTAGAAAACAAAGACGAATGTGGTATTATTAATACGTGCCACGCGGATGCACATATGCAGGAGATCGGGTTCCCCTATTTTTTTCGTCCCTATCACAGGCAAACTCGTCCTTTATGTGGGCTCAAAGTTCATAGCCGTGGCGATTTAGGTGGTCATGTTTGGCTATAAGAGGTGAGTATCCCGGGGCTGTGAATTCCTCTAGTGCGCCTGAAGCGAGGATGCCGGTTTCAGAAAGTAACAGCAGGTTTGGTTTAGACTGGAGACGATGATATCCCACTTCCGGAAAGTTGGAATGTAGACTCCTCACGTTGGTGTAGGAGATGGTATACTAGAGATATACTTTTGTTTTTTAGGTTGGGTTTGATAGTTTTGTGCATTTGTATTTTGATTGGTTTCATGTGTGCATTGGTTCGTAGAAGACTAGTAGGCAAAGAGACAGACACACCAGCAGGAGTTACATGCATAAACAACTTGGAGAGAATTGTCCAGATATACAGCCGTAGCAGTACCTTTCACCATGGCATCAAGAGGCCCCACCGGAGACTAATGCACGGCGCAGAAACCATCCACAAAATCGCAGTAGTATAGTCTCGACATTAAACTCATGCTGATGCGATAGCCTCCTTCGGGGTTACTCGAAGGTTCGAATCTCTGACTATCAGGCGGATAACGCCAAAACCCGAAAAATGTCAAGCTCCATCACCCTTAATGCAAGGCCAGTCAACCCAGGAAAGAAAATACATGCATGATGCTCCGAGTGGACATTTCGTGTCTACCCAGAAATCAAGGCAACATAACTCCTCCTTGGGTCAGAAACATCATACCTGTCTGAGACCTAAAAGCATCGAAACAAGCTCGCTCATGTACTTGAGGACTAAGAGACCCAGTAGGAGAAGTTGGCAAACGAGGGTTGCTCGTGGATGCATGTGCATCCCCTGCCCCCATTTGAATTAGCATAGTAGATGATTACAAGGGCGGGGACCTACAACGGAGAAGATTCAAGAGAAGAAAAAAAAGAAAGAAAAAATGCAGGCTTACAAAGGAAAAACATTATGGATCGGAGGGAGGGAGGGATTGTGGACAGGGAGTCTGAAAGAACTATAAAGTTTGAACTTAGTAATAAATCCCAATATCCACTTTGTTTTGAAAGGTGGATAGACTTCACTGTCCACTAACCCAGGCTAGAAAAACTCCCATTAAATACATTGGCCTTGAGAATTAACAATAAAATTAATGTGCAAGTAATTTATGCAGATGTTAGCATGCGCGCACGCAGACACACATACACAAACACACACACACACACACACACACACACACACACACACACACACACACACACATATATATATATATATATATATATATATATATATATATATATAATATATTTGTTCTGGATTCCGTGAATGGAATCCTGCACAAATAAATAAACAACGCCAGAAATTGAAATAAGAATAAGTGTATTAAACGTAAGAATACAGACTTGAAGTGAAGATTAGTAGTCCAGGAATGCGGGTTAGTAGAAAGTAAAACGCCTTAATATATATATATATATATATATATATATATATATATATATATATATATATATATATATATATATATATATATCTGAGAACATCTTGTGTCTGTCTCCGTATCTCTCAACCTGTCTCACCGTATCTCCACGTATCTCCACATATCTCAACAGCAGGTATTCTCTCTGTCAGTATAAGTATACTTTGGACGAATCCATCTTATGTAAAAAGGGGAGAGACCCACAATATATATATATATATATATATATATATATATATATATATATATATATATATATATATATACAGTGCCAAATACTAACAGAAAATTTAAAACAAAGAAATGGAGAGAAAAAATACTAGGAAAATGGTGAAAGAAGGAAAAAAAAAACAAATATTCAGAAAAGTGACTAGAATTATTAAAATAAATTAAGACAGGCGAAGTTTTCTGGTGGTTTCATTAAACAACTATTAAAGCGAGTGTGATTTTGGTCACACTGGCTTTGGTGGGGTAGAGACGAAACTTAAAACTCTTATATGATTGAGATAGATAGATAGATAGATAGATAGATAGATAGATATTATATGTTATGATTGAGGTAGATATAATATGATATGATTGTGTTAGATGCTTATATAATAATATTACATATGATTGGGATAGATTGATATATAATACGATGGAGATAGATATGTTACATGATATTATAGGATTGAGACAGATACATATGATATTATATTATATTATATTATATTATTACATAAAGGTGATATATGTAGGATCCAGATGCATATATATGCTATTATATATGAATGAGATGGGTTATGATATTATATGCTATGAATGACTTGGATATATGATATGATTATATATATATATATATATATATATATATATATATATATATATATATATATATATATATATATATATGTGTGTGTGTGTGTGTGTGTGTGTGTGTGTTTGTGTTTATTTATTACATGATATTATTGTGATTTTTATACGTATGATATAGTTGAGATATATATATGTAGATATGTAAATATATTATATGATTGAGATAAATATATATAATATAGATAGATAGATAGATAGATATGATATATGATATTATTGAGATATATAGAAGTTTAATTGATTGAGATTGATATGATGCAGTTGAGAAAGATACGATATTATTTATGCTTTAGATACATATATATGCTATTATATATGATTTAGATATATATCATTGAGATAGTACATTATATAGATAAATAAATATATATAGGTAAATATAGATAATAAATATATTATATAATTGAGATAAATATTATATGACATATATGACTGATATATATATATATTATATTATTGATATAGTTATATATGTATATAATATGCTATATATGATTGTGAAGCATATATAAATAAGACAGATATGATATATATATGATTGAGATAGATATATATGATTTAGATAGGTAGGTAGATATCGTATGATATATGTCATTAAGATACATATACATGATTGAGATAGATATAATTGAAATAGGTCGATAAGTACATATATATTATATTTACGTAGATAGATATTATACATAGAAATGAGATAGGTATATAAGATTGAGATAAGCAGATATATAAATATGATATATATAACTGTGACTGAGATACACATATGATATATATGATTGAGATAGAGTGATAGATATGATATATGATATGATTGAGATATATAGATATATTGTATGATATGTTTGAGAGACGTATTAGATGATATGATTGCGATAGATAGATATATTATAAAATTAGATATGGTAATATATATGATTGAGAGAGATATGATATTATATGATACGAATGATAAATATATATCATATGATTGAGATATATAGATAGATATATGATATGATTGATATAGATGGATATGATTAAAATAGTGATGTATGGTATAAGAGAGATATACGATTGACATGGATAGATATATTATATGATCAAGATAGATAGATAGATAGATAGATAGATAGATAGATGATATAACTGAGATAGATATTATATATTATCATATGATGTGATTGAGATAGATAAATAGATAGATAAATAGATAATATATAGATGTATATGTATGTATATATATATATATATATATATATATATATATATATATATATATATAAATATATATATTTTTATATATATATTATATGATTTCGATAGATAAATAGATATGATATATGACTGAGATAGATATGATATTATATGTTATGATTCAGATGGATAGACAGATATGATATTATGATTTGGATAGATATGATATATGATATGATTAAGATTTATGTATATGGTATATTTTATGATTGAGATAGATAGATAGATAGATAGATAGATAGGAGCAGACTAATAGATAGATAGATAGATATAGATAGATAGATAGATAGATAGATAGATAGATAGATAATGCTTGCTAGTTCATGTGTGAGCGTTTGTGTGTGTGTGTACATGAAAGAGTGTTCCTGTCCCCTATTTCATAAGTATACATATTCTCATTCTCACATTCTATGCCTTTCTAGGCATTAGCACAACTGTGCGGATGCATATATTACACCGGCAGAGACGCTTGCACCAAGGCAAACCTGTAATCACATTTGCATACCCTTCAATTGCTGCTGCTATGAATACAATCCTACCCCTTCAACCATCCCACAAAAAAAAAACGGGCATGTGTAAATAATCGCGCATACATCCTCATACACGCACACAAAGAAGCGAGGAATTTTCGGTGATTGTATAAGTATGACATTCTGTATAAGTGTGATGAAACACGTGCAAGCATTTTCACTTTCAAACTATTTACATTCAAACTACAAATAAAAGCGTGTTTCTTTCAGACGAGTTAACAAAAAAATATAAAGTAACCACATACACGCAGGAAATGGAAGATGGCAGCATTATTTCGACCATGGCGCACGAATTAATTGAAACCGTATCAAGACAGTGTCGTTTCCTCTCACAATCTTTAATGTTACCATCTTCAAAGAGGTCGGCGTTTACTCTCCACTTGTTTTGGAAGCATCTATCCCACCTTCTGTCTTTTTTGTCTATCTTCCTTCTTTTTTTTTTCCTATATATATATCGTCTGACTTCTTCATTTTCTCCCCAAAATAGTAAAAGAATTAAAGACGGAAGGAAGGAAAGAACGTCTCGTTTAGGAGGTTGACAAGTTAAACCTTCTGGATCTCTTCGTATTAAATACACCTTTCTTTTCTACATTTTTCCCCAGTTCCGCTTATTCTTTTATTTTTCTTATTCATTGATTCGTTTGCGTGTTTTTTTTTCTTTCGGACGTTAGGGGAACATGCATTTATGCAGAAATTCTGCCTGGGGGCAAAGCTTTAAGTTTAAACAGTGACGCAAGCAATGAAAGAGAGGTGAACATTAAAAGAGGGTATTTTCTCTCAGGCTTATAACCAAATTCATCCTGTTTTTATCAGGGTTGTAATATAGGAGTAAGCAGATTTTTTTTTCTATTAAGCTTCTCACTAACCTGGTTAAAAATATTTCCAAGGTTAGAATATATGTATATATACAGATCCACATACACGCATATCAACTTATATTTCAAGCTGAAAACGACTAAACACAAAATACTTAAAACACGCGGTCAAAACTAAATTTGAATGCGTTCAGTAAGTTCCAAGTTTGACTAAATGTGATCTAAAATTTTCACTATATAAGGTTTAATATAGAGGTTTAATATTCACTTTTTTTCTTCTTTTTTTTTACTAACTAGAATTTTTTTTTTTTTTTTTGAAACATACTAACACACGTTGAAATCCTGAGAGTATTTAGTATTGTTAAAGTTATCGCTAACATTTTTATCAAGATTTACAAACTCTGCAATCCGTTCAATTTCACAAACTAATGAAATTTAAATAAGCTGATTTATTTGGAAAAATACTTTGACAAAAACCCTACTACGTGGTTTTTACGCACCCCAGTAAAACCAACTATATTTTTTACCCCCTTATCTGTTTGCAATTCTCCCCAGAATTTTCGATCGTTCAATGTATGGTTATTTTAGATGCTGTGACGGACGGACGAACAGACTAACGGCAGTCACAAAATTTTATATATAGAAAAAAGAATGTATTCTCTTGAAGAAGCCAAACATAATAAAAGTGTCGCAAAATATATATATATATATATATATATATATATATATATATATATATATATATATATATATATAGATGTTCTCACAATACAGGTGAAGGGTTACTGAAGGCGATTGTTGTATGAGTGGCAAAGTTTATGCGGTTATGTGGAAAAGATAACAGTTAACCTGAGACTTGAAGATTTCAGTGGTCTTGAAAGCATCCTTCTGGGATTATGTTCCACAAAGCAACAGTTCTTGAGAAGAACCTATCCGAGTGGAACTTACTCCTTACTAAGTGGTCGAGGGTGGTTCGCCTTAATGTATGCGGTGTGACGGGTCTTAGCTGGCAGGGCTAGAGCTGGAAGAACGGAGGAATGTAACCCGTTTCAACATTTTCCATGGAAATAGCGGTAGAGTAGCGAAATGTTTGCAACGTTTCGCCTGTTGGAAAGGAGTTTAAGGTGAAAAATGATTCATCACTCACAAGACCGTGTAGACACTTTTCAAGAATGGGAAGTGAAGACTGGGCAGCGCTAGCCCAGATAAGGTAGCAGTACCTCTTTTTCGGACTTATCTGTCTCTTGAGAGCATACCAGGTGAAGTCAGGTACTTACTGCAGCAGTACAGGGAAGCGGCCATTTTTCCAGCACCTTTAGCGATGGATCGTATATATGAGCTGCATTTGATATTTCTAGTAAACTTATTTTCATAGCTTTACATTTTGTTTATGTTCTTAGCCAGGATAAAAAAATATACAGAGGTGTGGCGTGAATTTAAGTCCTAATAAACATTGAAGGTAATGAGCCGTCTTAAGAGAACAGTCGTTTATTGCGAATTAAATACATGCATAGAATGAGATTATTTAGCTATTTCTTGTTACTAATTGCTTGAATGGCTAAGTAATTATGGGGGAGTGATTTGCGTAATTACCTACTCGTCCACTCTCTTCTATGTCAAACATTGTAGCGCGCAAGAGAGCAGGGAAATCTTTCGTCAACTGGCAACATGAGAGAGTAGAGTTATGTAGTTTGTCGTAGCCGCTTTACACGTTCATAACCAGTAGGTCTCCTCGACTTTGCAGACAGAAGAATATACAGTGTAACCCGGATGTAAGAGAGTTGTCGGGACCGGAGAAGAAGTCTCTTATATCCGGGTTTCTCTTATATCCGGGTTTGGTCTATTTTGTTTAGGTAAGTATGGGAACATTTTGGGACCAAATAAAATCTCTCTTATATCCGGGTTTCTCTTATATCCGGGTCTCTTATATCCGGGTTACACTGTAGTCACAAACCAATATATATAGAGACATGAATACGCATATAAGGTCATACTATCAGACTATCTAATAGTACGCTTCTTCTTCTTCTTCTTCTTCTTCTTCTTCTTCTTTTCTTCTTCTTCTTCTTCTATGTGACATGTCTCTTCAAAACGTAGCCGATCATGCCTCTCCACTATTTCCTTTCCTTCGTATCTCTTAATAATTTTTGTCCTTTTATAAATTGCTCCTTGTTCCACCATCCATTTGCGCAGTATCGCTAAGTAGTTTATGCGTTCTTTTCCTCTGCCCCTCTTGCCTTCAATCTGTCATGTGAGTATCAGATTTTCCAAACCCTCTTTCCTCATTATGTAACCTAGAAATTCCAACTGTCTCTTCCTGATGTTATGTATAAGTTTTCTTTTTTTGTTTCCATTTTCTCTAAAACTTCCGATTTCTTTTTTCTGTCTCTTAATACTTTGCTTAGCTTTTGAAAGGCATCTTTCGCTATCCTAATGCGTCTTCGGATATCAGTGTTGCACTTTCCGTCGTCTTTTATTAAAACACTCCCCAGATTTTTTTTTTTTTAATTTTTGTATTTTTTTAAGTTAGTGGTGCTTTTAAGTATCAACCCACGTGATTGTTCGAAGTGTGGATCAAACGAATCTGGTTTACCGGAACCTGACAGCTGGTCTCCCCTCTAACCTAATTCCCACATCTCAATGGGGATCTGGCTTGCATTATTCACTACCACCAGAACAAGGCTGGTAGCGTTTTATGACCATCTAGCAGAAGATGAATTTGCTCCAGTATTTATGGGTGGTCATAACTTCGATGAGTTTCCTTGCTGCGAATAGCTGTTGGATTTGAATGGCCGGTTATTTGTATCACTCCAGAAAATAACTAAATCCTGCTATGGTCTATCTTTACCAAGAGTCAAATTATACCAAGGCTGGAGTATTGCTACCATATCTAGGCTGGAGATGCTCAATATTTTCTCTCTTACTTATCTTACGCCTTGCGAGTGATAAATTCTTTTGAACCCTGCAGCCCTTTTGTTCACAGACGAAACCTTGCTAGCCTCTCGCTAGCCTACTGACGTTACTATGGCAAATGAACAAATGAGATACATTACTTGGATCGGACCTTCACAGCTGGGACCAGCCATGGAGAGTATACAGCGTCAAATCATCTTCTCTCCCTTGGTATTTCTTTGGTAAGGAGTAAGTTTCACTCAGTCAGCTTCTTCTCAAAATATGTTTCTTTGTGGAACAGACTCCTGAGACGATGCTCTATTACAATCTTAACGTCTTCAAATCTAGAGTCAACCGATATCTGTTCTACATATTCTCCTAATATGCATCCCTGTACTTCACCTCACTAAGAGACCCTCTCGCTTGAGTGGCCCTTAAAGCTAGTATTGGGTGATCTGTAAATATATATATATATATATATGTGTGTGTGTGTGTGTGTGCATGCTTGTTCAAGGAAGCATAAGCTACAGATAGATTGTTTAATGCCATATCCCGTCATGAAATAGACGATATTGACTCTCCACAAATTCCTTTTATTTATTATTTATTAATTGCTGTGATTTCTTGGGAAACATAGCGGTGTGGTTTCTGGTTGCATTCTCAATGATTTTGAATTCTGGTTTGTCGTTTTCCTAACGAATCCATTTCCGATAATCAAAGAGAGAGGAGATGGATTCATGCCTTTTCAAAATACACAATAAGACACATTCTTATAGTCATAAGGCCACTTAATGGCAAAAGTAAGAATTACAGATAGACAATATATATATATAAACATTTAGACCTGGCTAGTAAAAAATACGGCCCAGGTGACTACCAATTGTGGCTCGCAAGGTCTTTTCAAAATATTAAAGACAGGGTAAGATTTTTCTCACCATCGCTCTCTCTCTCTCTCTCTCTCTCTCTCTCTCTCTCTATCTATCTATCTATCTCACGCTCTCTTTCTAACTCTATCTCTATCTCTACCACTCACGTTCTCTCCCTCTCTATCACTCATGCTCTCTCTCTCTCTCTACATTTTTCTTACTCATACCTATTATTAGTTTGATCAAAAGGTTCGTTCAACACACACACACACACATACACACGCACACATAATGTCAGCGCGTCACTTAAATGTGATTGTCGTTGCATCCTTTTCTATCATCGACATTAAATTCAATGATGAATGCAGACGAAAATATTAACCGATTTGTTTAAGTCCTTCAGGTGATAAACGAGTTTTAACAAAACACTAATTAATTATTTAACTTCCAAATTACATAAATAATCAAAGAGATGTACACACGATATTTATTAATTGTCCGCATCGGTCAGTCTCAGAAGACTATAGAGTCTACTAGGGGGCCTTGATAATCCCTGTTGCAAACGCTTGCTAATCCCTGTTGCAAATGCTTGCTAATCCCTGTTGCAAACGCTTGCTAATCCCTGTTGCAAATGCTTGCTAATCCCTGTTGCAAACGCTTGCTCAGTCCCATTTTATGTTTCTGCAACATCCACAGAGTTAGCATGTGGTTTATACTGCAACTATAATGAGAATACCTGGCTTGTATAATATACAACCCCTTGAGCTTACCCTGTGTAGCCCTCGAAGGCTTTTCAAAATAGTAAATTCTTTGTGTTCATCCAAATAAATTCGGCGAATGATTGCGTATGAAAAATCCAGTTTTGTTAAAGCACGATTTTATTCAAACAATATTTCACTGTCTTTGAATCAAATTAAAAAGAAAGATTTTTTGTCCTCTCTCTCTCTCTCTCTCTCTCTCTCTCTCTCTCTTCTGTGTGCGCGTGTGTGTGTGTGTTTCTACCACACTCATACGCAGTAATTTACTCAAAAGATTTAGAAGAATGCAGGAAAGCAAAACTTGACGTTGTCTGTGTGCAAGAGGTTCGTCGACTTGGTTGTGATTCCATTGCACATTTGGGATAAGATTTAATTTGGTCTGGCCACAAGTAGAAAAACAATATGGAGTTAGAATTCCCAATACGAAAGTCACCAGAAATTGTAATAGGCAATAGAATGATTGGTGACTGCTGACATTATTATTCATGACTATAAAAGACCCCGACTGATATCAGAAAAAGAAAAATTGCCGTCTGGGACAAAAAGAAATTCTACAGAGGATTAAGTAAAATTCGTATAGTTGAAAAATCAGAAAACTGTGCATTAAAGAGAATTCTAATGATAGCTAAGGAATTTTTAAACGCCACTGCTTCTTTGATGTTAAGAAGACATCACCTTTTGAAACGGAAACCTCAAACAACAATGGAGAACTCTTGCTAAACTTGTGTTACTGAAAAAGTTACTCCATCCTTAACACATGGTTTGATAATCCCATGAAACACCGCATCACATGGCATAGCCCAGATAACGTAACAAAAGAGATTATTGATTTCAGCATCTCAGACTCATGGATTAGGAAGATTGTGAGAGATGTTAGTGTATACAACTCCTATTTTTAATCAGATCACAGATTACTTGTAACTAAAGTGACAACATAAGCTAACAAAATAGTACGCTTCCGCCCGCATAAACCAAAGAAAAACCCGAGGTATAATATCGAAGACCTTAAAAATGAAAAAGTACTTTTAGAATTTAGTAATGAATTAGAGTCCAAACTAATAATGTCGTCATATCGTCGTTAGCTGAAGCACGTGGGGTCACCCCAAAAAGACCTAGAAGAAAAAATGTACACCAATGGGGCGTTAACCTTCAGGTGAAAAAACTGATATAAGAAAGACACAAACAGAAAAGGAAAAATGAAAGAGAAAATGCTAAACAATTATCAGATTAAAAAAAAATTCTTTAAGAAACTAAGATCTCCTAAAAATTGGAAATTAAATGAAGGAAGTCAAACAGTACAGACAATATGTTAAAATATGGAGAATAGAGAAAAGCCACGATATCATACAATCAAAACCCACACAGGAAAAATATCCTGACCTTAAAAACACTATGAGTCAGATTTCAACCATGAATAAACTTAAGATGTCCGCAGAAGTAGGACCTATATCAATATTCATCCAACCATTAAAAATCCTGTCCCCAAATGTAAACAATAATTAAACTACTAATGAGGAAATTAAGAAAACTATTTTAAAAAAACTAAGGAAAAATAATCGATCACTTTACATTGAAGCTGAACTTGTGAAAATAGCTTACTTTCTCCCCAAATTCAATAACAAGTTTCTCTATTTTATGAAAGAAGTCTGGAATCAGAAATATATGCATCTCCAAAAAAGTGGGGTCAATAACACATTAATGCATTATGGAAACAGAAAGGGAGCCCTCATAGACAGAGGTATCTCAATTAGATTCATCCATCATGGTGAAAGTATTAATGAACATTATATCAATTAGGCTCGCATCGTTTTATGAAAGTCAACTCCTCATGACCCAATTTGGTCTTTGTTTTGGTAAGGGATAAAACGATGGCATATATGTCATCAAACATCTCCAAAAATTGCTTACCTCTCTAATAGGGAACTTTATACCAGATTTATCGGCCTCACAGTAATATATGACAGCATCAGTAGACTTCCTCTTCTCATCCGATAGAAACGGCCTTCCAAGTTCTGAATGCATTGATCTAATCTACAAAATCATGCATATCCGGTGAGGACCCCAATAAGGAAACATATCAAACCTGATCAGGAGTACGACAAGGAGAGCTCCAGTTTATTTCATCTTTTTCTAGACTGTTCTCTGCACATTTACAAAACAGATGGGAAGAGGTGCACACTAACCATTTACGCGTTTCATACCAAATACAAAACGAATTAATAAAAAAACAAAAATGCTACTTTCCCTCCTGAGGTCAATGAAGTGATAATGAGGGGGGGGATATAGGTGATAAGGACGTAGGCGATCATGGTCCTCCACAACTTCATCTCTTTTGTCGTTCTTAATAAATTTTGTTTTTTTTATCACTTCTAAACCTTATTCCGCCATCCATTTACTCAAGCATGTTCCTCTTGTCTTCAATCTGTCCTGTGAGTATCAAATTTTCCAAGCCCTCTTTCTCCATTATACTGATGTTATAGGTGTTCCTAGATGAGATAAGAATGATTTTGAACAGAAAATAAGTATCCTCTATCAAAATTTCAAAGAAATGGGTTTAAAAATAAACTTTTTCAAAACAGAAACTATGATCTGGAATTGGAATGAAAGAAGTGATGGCCTGAATCCACCATAAAAATTCAGAATATGAAAGCAGTAAATACGAAACACTTCAGATACCTCGCCATATGAATCAACTGTAACAAATTAAGTAAAAACAAAGTCATGTTCTTAAATAGCCTCGTCAGATCGAAACTATCATACAGATGCCATGCATCAGGGCCAAACCGGTTCAGAAATATCTACGCAGTCAGCTACATACAACTGATTCCTAATATTAATGGTTAAACATGCTTTGAGTGAGTAAAGCCTGGGGGTCTTGGCAAAGTTCATCCTCCTTTGAATATTGCGGACTGATGCTACAGGATCACAACCAAAGAACTGTACCAAATAACAGAATCCACATCTTGTTCAACAATGGCAACAACTAAAATGGATAGAACATTTAACTCGAATGAGAAAATAATGACATAATCAAGATGTTAACATTCCAAACGACTTCAAATAGAAGGTACGGAAACCCTCATCAATACTAGAAAGAAAAATGACAACTAACTGGACTTGAAAAAAACCTATCTTCTTGAAATAATTCTTGTTCTAACCGAAAGATTTTATAAACTTCAACAAAAAACAAGTACTGGCTGCTCGGTCAAAGAATGTCAGATGTTCACTTGTAAGGTAACGGCAAATATTAGCATTCCGATTTCAATTAGGTCATTAATAACAGTAGTTTTATATTTTCATGGCATTCACAGTTGTAGCTGTTGGAATGTGGGGTATTTTGTGTACTAGTGAGCCTGTCAAAATGAGCTGACTCATTTTATAGTTCCCCAATAGAAGGGTTAACCAATCAGAACGCTTAGATTATTCAATGCAACGTGTATAAAGACGGCCATGTTTTTTTTTTTCCAAATATTCACTGCCAACCTCTGATATCGAAGACTGAAAAATTACGGAACCGCTGCTGGTGAGTGTTGATCGTTAACGTTATTTCATTGAACAGATTACGTACTGCGCTGTATTCTATATTCATAGACTTGGTGACTTAGAAAGCAGACATTAGAAAAAGTAAACTTTTTTTTATTCTGAGACGTGGTAAAATGATCATTGTTATAATCATCGAAAATATCTAGAAATTGGTCTTTTTATTTATATTTAGCTATTAAGTGAGGATGGGTTTTTTTCAGAAATTTTTTTTAAAAGTTCTATGTCATTAACGGATTTGATTTGTATGAAGATGTATCAATATATATGATATAAATATTGGGTGTATTTATTTTATTGAATATTTTGTTTTCGAAATCTTTCATATATATATATATAAACAACAAACTAGTCTGAATATCGCGTGTCCTTGAAACACTACTCACGAATAAAACCATCCTTTCATGAGAATTAACACTGCAAGCGGATATATATATATGCGTGTGTGCTTGCATATATATATATATATTGAGAGAGGTTCAATTACATAAATTTGAATGCATACAAAAGCCGATTTACAACCTAACAATAATTACTTAAATTTTTAATCGTATATGAATGATGATTTTGTAAACGCTGCTTGGATGTGGCACAAGGCCGAAAATATGTGGCACCCACTGAGGAAACAAACTCATTACTCAGTCATAATTGTTCTAGTAAGACATGCTTGCTAACAATTACACCTAAGCCCCAAAGTGTGGAGTATCCAGTGTGGATCGAACCCACTACCCAGTTACTAGAGAGACAGGCTTGCTAACCATTACACCACAAGACGTATATGAATGCTTGTGCCTGACGTCTGGCTTTTTGGCGTGCGTCTCGTCTTTGCTTATTTGAGTGTATTAGTGCGCATGTGCAAGCATGTCTGAATGCGCCTGCCTACGTGTATGTAAATATACTCTGCGCAAGATTCTTCATTTCTCAACACTTTATACCACAGCAATCACTCCATTCTTTCCCAAATCCTCTTGCATCTCCGTTGCAAACGCACACACACACACACATATATATACACACATATGTGTGTGTTTTGTTTTTTGGTCGGGGGGGGGTGTTGCGTGTGTGCCAGAGAATTCAAAGTTAAAATTTGCGTTACAATGCCCGCAACCAATGTAAATCAGCAGACTTTACATTTTCGTCTTTCTTCAACCTACGTTGGTGGGCAGATTTCGCCGGCGGCCACTGCACGATCATAAAGTTGTAATTACACGTCGTTGAAGACAGCCAATGAGTAAATGGAGCGCGTCACGTGACCAGATGGGATGGGTTGTGCTGAAAGAAATGAACCGGGTATTTTTTTGCGCGCGATTGCATATGACGAGACTGAGGCGATGAACTTTTCCCACACCCATCCACTGTGTTTCTCAGTGTCGTGAATAGGGTGTTTATAAACCGTGAACATTCAATAATAAAACCTAAAAGAAAAAAAAATAAATAAAGGCGGAGACAGATTTAGAGATGAGTAAACTGTGGCTAAATACGGTTTCTTTTTTATATATATATATATATATTTGAAATTAGCTGTGAAAAAAAATAATAAAAAAATGACTTAAAAACTACTTTTGAAATGTTATATAAAATGAATTTTTCTTTACATCTTTGGCTGTTTTTTCTCTTGTTTTTGAAAACTGTCTTTTTCCGTTTCTGTTTGTGTCCTTTTACGTTCATACACAGATTTAGATGCATATACACACTTAAATACACACACTTAGATGGGCATACGCACATACACACACTTAGACCGTCATACACACAATTAGATGCTCGTAACTACATACACTCACGCACATACACACACTTAGACGAACATACGCACATACACACAGATGCTCATACGCGCATACCCCGACTTAGACGCACATACGCACATAGACACACTTAATGCCTCATACGCGAATACACTCACTCAGACGCCCATACACACACTTCGACGCACAAAATTACACATGCACAGATACAGACATTTTCATACATGAACGCATACATATACACTTACACACGTACGCACTCGCACACAAACACACACGCAGATTTATCGCGCTAGAATGATTTCAATATCCCATAAAATTTCTTTTTTTCTCTTCGCTCCTTTTCAATAAAATTTTAAAGACTATTATTTTAAAAAAAATTATTTTCAGTAAAATTTCCAAGAATATTTTCAACAAAGTTTTCAAGAGTATTTTCAGCAAAATTTTCAAGAATATTTTCAGCAAAATTCCAAGTATTTTTATTCAGTATAGCTCAGTATTTAATTTTAATTTCTCGGTAAAATTTTGAAAGGTAATATTTTCGAACAAAATGCTCAATATTTATAAAGAAATTCATTTAACATGTTTCGTGTCAACTGTTATTTTGCGCCTTGTAACTGTTTTAGTTTTGTGGAAATAAACGGGGAACATTATTTTCGAATAATCCTACGTATATGTGTGTAGGATATGATTTCCACCTGAAAATACCAGAGGTCTTAATCGAATTTAATGTCCATCAAGAACCTTTGAACTAAGAAGAGTTAATCTGTGGTGGCCTCAATATGTACTCGATTAACCTTAAGAGAAACCAAAGTAAGTTTTCTACTCGGTATCACCTGAGGAAATCAAAAGACCTTGTGGGATTGATCTAAATAGTAACTTCAATTCCTCCAAGTGCAGAATCGGCCATCGAAGGATGTCGATAGATGCACCAAGATAAACAAGACAACTGCATAATAGGAAGTTATATAAGAACCCGGTATACAGAAGAAAAGCAGAATCCCTCAAACACTGATAAGAAAGTCGACCATTCGAAGAAACACCTGAAACCACATACCTTAGATTTGGTTAACGTTAATTTATTGGTGTTCAGAAGTGAATTATCTTAAGTGATTCATTATTGTTTTATTTTATTTTTCTTTATGTATTTATTCTGTGTGTATTAAATATCTCATACGAATATTAAATATTTTATACACACTTCAATACACCATGTGCCGTGGAGAAAGATATTAATTAAAAAAGGAGAAACTTATCGCCCGGTTCACACTCCCTCTCCATCTATTAAACAGGAATAGGGTTTATCCCTTGTTTCCTGTTAAGGAATAGGATTCGGTTCCTTCAAAAAAATTTCTATTCTCTTTTACTCGCAGTAACCCCTTGCGTCTTAGTGACATCATCGCCTCGCTTGGAGTAAAATGATAAAAATACATATTCCATTTCTATCGATATAAAGTTTAGTTAAAAAAATCTTGTTTACCATACTGACCACATCCACTTCTTGATAAAGACTGAGACTTTTGAAAGTATTTGAACTAAACATTAAAAGACTTGGACATTGGACAGTTTATCCATAATTTAAATCCCTATAAAAACTTGGACATTGAACAGTTTATCCATAATTTAAATCCCTATATACATCTCATTCGGAAAATTGGAAACAAAATAAAAATTGAAATAGACAGACATTGGCGGTTGAATTTACCAAATCTTCTTTTTTTTTTTCAGTCATTTCACCCGAAACAAGGCAGGTAAGCCACCAATACGCAGGGAGTTACAGAGAATGAAAATGAGAGAAAAGACCGAGTATAGGGAGGATAGAGGAAACGACAAAAGATGAACGGAGTTTAAAAAAAAAAAAAAGATAGAAGATGGCTATTCACATTGCATTTAAATTTCTGAAAATTCTAGTTATCAGGGAAGGAAGTAAAAGAAAGGAAATTCCACAGGCGGGAGTTACGAGAAAATAGACTGTTGGATTAAAAGTGTCGGTTGCATTTAGCTATTTCAACAGTAAACGAATGGGACCTAGATGACAATCAAGAAACACACTCAGTTTGTGTGTGTTTGTGTGCGCACGCGCGTGCAAGTCACGTTCCCAAAATTATGAATTATTCTGCATTTATTTTGTGTACAGTTGTCATGCAGAAATGCATAAGCAGCCAATTACATAACCTGGATAACACATCATCGACTTCAACAGACTTCTATTATATAAACGATGACAGTAATCAAACACAAATAATAGATCATCAGATATATTAGAATAACATTCCCTCTCTGCCTGTGACAACAATTCAAGTAAGTTTCACTTTTTGATTATAAAAATATGTAAATATGTTTGCATATGCATTATCTTTATCAAACAACGTCGATAAATGTACTGTCACCTTCAGTATTAACAATATAGTCTGGTTTACATTGCACTCTTTTTTTACTAATTTTCACCCAATACAAGTCCCAAGTGCCACTTAAGGTAGAGGGTTATTGAATTATATTGTTGTATGAGCGTAATAAGAAGTGGCTAGTAATACAATTTATAACGTTATGTAGGAGAGGTAACGACTAGCTTTAGACTTGAAGAGGTTAAGATTGTAGTGATAGGGGAAGCATCCTCTTGGGAGTCTGTTCCATAAAGTACCGTTTCTCTGGAAGAAGCTGTCCTGGTGGAACTTATTTTTTACTAATGGAATACGAAGGGAATGATAATGATTCTTGCGCGTCGGATGCAATTCTTCTTCTTTTATGTGCCGTGTCCCTTCAGGACGTAGGTGATCATGGTCCTTCACAATTTCATGTCTTTTGTAGCTCTTAATAATTTTTTTTTTGTTATCACTCCTAAGCCTTATTCCGCCATCCATTTACTCACGCTTGTTCCTCTTGTTTTCAATCTGTCTTGTAAGTATCAAATTTTCCAAGCCCTCTTTCTCCATTTTACTAATGTTGAAATACACGTTTCTTTTTATTTCCATTGTCTCTAGAACTTCGTCGTTGCTCACATGTTCGATCTATGGTATCCTCAGTATCCTTCTGTAGAACTACATTTTTGTTTGTTACAGTCTCTTCTTCACCTGTGAGAAGTTTGTCCAGCATTTACTGCCACATAGGAGGTCTGATATTACATAGCAGTTCAGTATTCTTACACAATTTATTTTTAACGTGTACGCTTCCCACCGGTTCCCGTACGATCACCAAAGTTAAGCAACATTAAAACTGGTCAGGTGCTGTAAGCTTGGACGTGTATTTGGTGTAATGGATAATGACTCGGAATTTTAACCGGGGGGACACGTTCCAATTTCCATTGTGTTCAATAAGGGCATGACCCTGGGAAATGTATGAATCGATCTCTTCTTACCGCATCTATGGGTTAATTAGTAATACTTGTAACACTAAACCATTATTATCTCACCTCACTGAAAAAAATTCTTACAATCTAAAAAATATTTTCTGCCTTTAAATAAAGGGTTGATAAAATGTATTTAAAAATCAATGTACACTACCTAAGTATTCGCTAAAGACAGCAGTGACTCTCAACAATCAGATCAGAAGAAAAAAAAAACTATCCCATTAGCCGTGGCAAATTCATTTACGACTTTTATCGGCGTGTTTCATTAAGGCGGATCAGAGTCAGCAGTAAATAAATCAGTGTTATTGGCAAAAAATTATTTATTCCTCTATTGGATCATGCTATTTAAGTCACGGCAATTATATGTGAAAAATAATATCGCCCAAATGTCCGCCAAGGGTTCTGCGGCACACCTTTACTCGATGGTTAAAATTTATGATGGCGTCTACATAGTTGCCCTTCGATCTTACCAATATGCCTTATTATCTCATCCTTCAGCTGTTTAATTGTTGTTGGCTTGTTGGCATAGACGTTACTTTTGAGATGACCCAAAAGAAAAAAATATACAAGCATCAAATCGCACGATCTTGGTGGCCAATTGACTTCGCTGTTTCGAGAGATGATGCGACATGGGAAATTCTCATTCAATAAAGCCATTGTTGCATTGGCTGCGTGGCATGTGGCGCCGTCATGTTGGAACCCAAATCTTCGATATCCATAGCATTCAATTGAAATTGCCAAAGACTTTAGTTGTTAAATCTGAAAGAAAAAGAAAAAAAATCACTAGACGCTTAAACTTAATTCAAATGAAAAGCGTGGCTGGCTCAAGAACGCAGGTCGATTTTGAAACTGTGGTATTGCACTCAATTTGAAAGCTTGACTTAATAAACAACGATACAAAATATTTTTTCACATCGTTACCAATTTTTGAGGAAATGAGTTTAAATATTGGGTTTAGGTTCAAAGTTATAGCGTTGGAATTTCATTCCGGTGATCAGTGAAAGTTTTATAGCGCAGCCTTATAAAATTTATGATTTATCGAAACTTTACAAATTATATATGGACAAGATGCAAAGCACACGTACATTATCACTAAACCATTGTGTCATCACAATAAGACTCAAATTTAAGTCAAAGGGCAATTATACTAAACAATTTAACTATATCATGATGTAATATATTATGCAGTGCAGCAGTTTTAATGCAATTTTCAATAAACAATGTTGCATAATTCCCTTGTGCCAAAGAGCTCTTAGACGATGGCATCGATTCACTTATATGTTGTATGTTCTCTCTTGCGTTCTCCCTTGGTGAGATGTTTTTGGGTCTAGAGATAAAAGAACTTCAATACAGAGAATCTTAACTAAACCAATTTATTAAGATCGACGTATACATCTCTAACTATCCAGTAGGGTCGTTCTCCCCTCTTGGTAAGCCTTTTTCAGACACGAAATGAAATATTTCTTGAATGTTGAAGCCGATAGATATAAATAAATATACTCTTTGATAAATAAATAAAAACAGAGCATCTTCTCAAATATGAGTATCCATTTAAAAAATAACGTTTAAACAAATAAAAAAAAAAACAATTTCAATTTACATTATATTTTTTCGTCTCGGATGCTACCTGAATTTTACCAAAAACAAAATAGTTTCCCCAACTATGATGATCGGAAGAACCATCGAAAGTACTTGCATATTTAAGGAAGACTTAATACAGTTTATAATTTTAAAAAACAAGGATCATAACATTCATCGAGTGATTAGTGGATTAATGCATCTTTAAAATTTAGTTAGCGAAGGGATTTCGCCATTTTATATTGTTAACTTTACTAATTTACTTTTTATATGAATAATTTCATTGTAATATAATTAAACTACACCACATATTTAATATATGTGTGTGTGTGTGTGTGTGTGTGTGTGTGTGTGTGTGTGTGTGTGTGTGTTTTTTACAATACTAATTTTATTCATACACCATATTTTATACCACATTCATGATATGTCCTAAGTCTCGATTCGTGTTATATTCGGGAAAATCTTTTTAGTCGCTCAATTCGGTATTGAATATGAATTACACAGATCGAACATTGCACAGAGAAAAATTCAAATAAAAGATGAACTGATTGACCAATGGCTGCACTCTCGTCGTCACGTAATATTCGACGAATACTGTTTAATATTGGTCGGCGGATATTTCTGTCAGTCTCTCCTTCAAGCAACCAAACATGGAGCTAATCACAACATCGCGTCATATTTATCATCATTATTCCGTCTTCTATAGATTTAATATTTTATATTTCTTTATTAGCAATCGCCTTATCTTTGGATTAAATGTTTTGGGCAAAGGATTTATTCCTTGATTTACCGAAACAGTATTCTTCTCTTTCTAGATTTACTCAAAATGCTAGCGTTTTTCGCGGCATCAGCAATTTCTTTTGATTTTCATGATAATCCAACCTCGTAATATTCAAAGACTGAACGCAGTTTTGTCTCTTGAGTTATCGTTCAAGTGCTTTTGCTCATGTCGCAATATAACTGAAATGTTCCATTCTTCTCGTCAACAACAAAGTTAATAAAGAACATCAAAAGACGAGAGAACAGAGGATAAAGAGAAAATGCCGAGATAAGAATTCGAACGAAACCGTTTTATCCTAACAATGCTGTAAAAAAAAAAATCTTATACAAAATAAACGAAAAAAAGTCAACTTCTATTACAAAGGAAAAAAAAACTACGGATAAAATTCCGATTATACTATTTTGAATAAAAATAGATTTCGTCTCGCCAAGTGGATACAGCCGGTAAAAATAGCAACAGGAAAGATAACATCGCGACAAAGCAATGTACCTATTTACGAAGCGTCGCTTGGTTTTGGGTACAAGTCTAAAAATATGTGACAAACAGTGACGACCGAAATCATTTTCTTATAATTCTGTCTCTTCCTTCTTTTATTTACCACAACCGTTACGTCCTGCCAATATCTCATAAATAATGGATTATTCCGTTTCACTGAGAAAATGAAAGAAGAAAATAGAGAAGTTAATAACGTTTAACGTCTCCCTTCAATACCTCAAAAATAATGAACTATTCCTTTTCGATCTCGCGGAAAGGCGGAAAAGTGATCTCAAAGACGCTACTTAGCTTCAAGTGAGAAAAATGAAAAGAAAAAAAAAATGAAAGAAAGCAGTGTTTAACGTTTGTTTCAGTGAAATGGAAAGAGTCGTCACCTTCAAATCTTTTCATCTGTACCCCTTACTTGTTAAAATAACGACCAGCATTCATATTTATAATTTTTGTTATTGAAATATTTTGTTAACGTTGTTAAGCTCAAATATTTAACGCTACGACAGGGGGATTTCTAGTGATATTTTATTATCGTTGAATTCGCCATGAGCTTATTCAATCATTAACTTCAGAATTAAGGTTCATCAGAAAATGAAAATAGGAAAACTGTTAAATTTTCACTTGTATTTCTAGATACGAGAGATCAGCAAGGCGAAATCCTTCACTATTAAACCACAATAAGAAACATTTTTGTAAGGGTTAGCTACGTGCATTTTGATGACATTTTAGTCCTTGCTGAGTCTTTCCATCAAACCTCAAGTGAATACTATTAATATATTGATTGATTCGTTTTCTACGGCTTATCAACCCTTTACAGGTTATTTAAAGTCAGAAAATATCTTTATGTTGTCCGAATTTGTTTGTTTTTTCTCGATAATAATGGTTTAGTGATACAAGTTTTACTAATTAGCCCATAAGTGGGGGAAGAGGAGGTGGATTCATACCTAATCGGATTTTGATAAATAAACGAGAAATTATAATGTAGATATGAAGTTGGGGATCAACTCTATATTACAATCAATATGTAAATTGATCCCTCACTTTCGGTCTACGGTAGTCTCTATAAATTTATATTCCAGAGAATGTAAACAAATCTAAAAGACATGACTGTTTAGCTATTCAGCATTTGATTCATTTTCTACGGCTTATCAACTCTTTGAAAGTTATTTAAAGCCAGTTTTAGATTTTATTTTTTAAATAATGATTTAGTGATAGAAGTCTTACTAATGAACTAATAGTTGGTTGGAAAAGAGGAGAATTCATTCATTTCCCAAGGGTATTTGCACGTAAATGAATATAACGAACCCAACTGGAATTAGAACTCGGTTCTCCGATTAACAATTCCGAAATATTATTCATTACACCACCCGCGCATCCAAGCTTACAGTTGGGAACCGGTGTTTTATAAAATATTAGGTTGGTGCAAAAATAATGACGTATTAATGTCGTTTTTGACGTTAAAAATACGTCAAAAAACGACATTATTACGTCATTATTTTTGCACCAACCTAATACTATTAAGTAATGTGAGATTCCTACTAGAAAACTACTTATGGTGAAGCAGTAAGAAGTCAATAATCGAAGAAAATTAACAAATAACCGAATAAACTTTGTTCTCACTAAATTTCTGCGATCAGGAAATAGCATTATTCACATTGATTATATTAATATCCTTGTATTTGGTATCATCACAAATTATTGCAAATTACCGGTCGGGTAACTGTCAGAGATTTTAGTATTTTTAACTCTTTTCCTTGAAGCCGAAAATACTAACCCTTTTCCTCAATCTACGGTGATAGATTGTTCACGTTCCGATACCTTGGTCTAGAATTATCTCGACCTGATTTTTTGGTTGTTTTGTTTTAATGCTGATCTTTTTAATCAATTCACACCAAGCAAGGTGATAATGTCAGGCCCAAGCTACTAGGAATGAAACTGAATGAAAAGATTTTAGAAGGAACCAAAAACCCAATCCTGAGCAGCGATCATTGACAACCGTATAAACTTATCGTTCCGATGTCCTAGTCTAGGAATATCTCTTTTTGCTTTTTTTTTTTTTTTTTTTTAATTAATTCACCCCCAAGAAGGTGATAATGCCACTAAGACGCAATGGGCTACTGGGAGTGAAAGAGAATGAAAAGTCTTTAGAAGAAACCGGAAATCCATTCCTAAACAGGAAACATTAACAAATAACCGAATGAAATTTAAAGTTTTGACTTTAATTTCTGGTTTGAGGAATTAGCAATATTTGCATTAGATTATTTGAGAACTTCGTATTTGCTGTTATTATCACACATTTCCGTACTGATCTGTTATTTATTGTTAGTTTGAATCCAGACCTTGGGATTAAACTATACAACCAAAGTCAGTTGACTTTTTATTCTTATTTCGCTTAATGCAGAATATAATATATAATATAACCATATAATATATATATAGAATATAATAAATCATAAGGAATAAAAATCACAATGAATAAATATTTCGAATATTATCTCTTCTCCATTAATTACCATCAAGAGCATTTACCAATATTTTAAAAGGTTTTGGATATCTCCCATTTTAATAACTCTCCATTAAGAAGGACATAATAATATCCTCCTCTTTTGAAATACAAACTTCTCGTGTTCTGCTTTAAAATAATATGTTAATATACATTGGGGCATTATTCCTTAGTGAGATCATTTGTGACATCCAGGTGGTCCACTTTTGTTTTAATAATTGTTTGATATCAAAACCTAGCTATAAAAATCATTTATAAACCTGCATCTCTCTTATCAACAGTTTTCATTAATATAGATAGTAGTTAGATTCCAGTCAGTTTGACATATTACTCCATCATTATTCCCCATGGTCACATCAAAGCTTCCATGGTCATCTTTCTTAATCCGCTTAATTGTGAAATAATGTCGACATTCGGGAATGCTTGAGGATTTTTATTTGCTGATAATTGATATGCGTACAGTTTATCCATATCTGTGGTTTTGGTGAATGCTTCTTGGCTGATGGATGGAAATACATCTTTAATATGTAAATGTAAAAATAGCCAACTTCGCTTATCTATGATACTATTAAACCAATCAATGGCAATTTTCGTATTTTTCTATCGATTGATTTGTAACATCTCTTATAACATACCATATATCAAGTGAAAATCTCCAATACAAAAAGCATGAAACAAAAAAGATGAAAGAATGAATGTAATAAAATAACATAAAACTTTCTCTTTTATTTCATTGTGTTAATACTTGTATATTTTACAGTAGACCAAGTGAAAGCAAAATGATGTTTTAACTGATATGTAAATCTAGCTCCAAAAGTAATAATGGAATAATTCGAATAGTTGGGATACTGAATTTAATTAGTTCATTTTGCACATCTGCCCCCCCCCCCAAGTAATATTGTTAATTCACTTTTTTGCTCTCATTAATAACATCTTTTATATCTGTGTAATGTCCAGTTGACCATCTGTAGCAGAAAGTAATCGTAAGGTTTCCATTTTACTATTAACAAAGAAACATTTATGGAAGACGCACCAATACTTTTTTTTATTTATTGATTAATCTGTTCTTTAGGACTTATCAAAATTTGCAGGTTATTTAAAGCCATAAAATATTTTACATTGTATTTGCTATATATAGTCTCATTTCTTGTAAGTAGAAACAAATTTTCATTCCTTGTTTGATTATGTAAGATTATTTAATAAAAAAAATATGAGCTAAGTAATTAAAATTTAATCATGAAATAATATCATTCTTGGGAGCATTAGTAACTTCTTTGACAATTCATAGGTAAAGATGCAGGTAAAATGATCGGCTCCTTGTACGGATCTAGTAAGTACCTAACTCCTCGCGCTATCATCTACCTTTATAAGATCCCGATCAGGCCCCAAATGGAGTACTGTTGCCATATTTGGACAGGAGCTGCCCAGTCCTCACTTTCCATGCTTGATAATAGTTCAAAAGCGTCTTCGAGTCCTTGTGGGAAAAGAATTATTTTCCACCTTCCAAACTCTTTTTCACGGGCGGGACGTGGCGAGTCTCTCACTGTTCTGTCGCTGCTTCCAAGGAAAGTGCTCGAACGAAGTATATTCCTTAGTTCCTCCAGGACGAACGTTCACGGCTAGGACCCGCCATGACACTTACATCGTATCAAACCATCCACATTCCCTCCGTATTCCATCAGCAAGAAGTAAGTTCCACTCGAACAGCTTCTTCCCGCGAACCACTGCCTCATGAAACAGACTCCCAGGAAGATGTTTCCCCAATCACTACAATATTAGTCTGTTCAAGTCTAGACCGTTATTTGTCCCTCCTATCCATATAAAGTACCCCTTAACGTAACCCTCTACTTACAGTGGCCCCGACCCTCGTACAGGATAAACATTAGTGTAAAAAAAATTATTGCTCCTAATATGTTTTACTATGAAAATGTATGGATGGTATTTTTAATTACATTTTTTCATAAAAAAAATTTTTTTTGACTCGTGTTTGGGAGGGGGGTAACTAATTGCCCATACATGCGAACCTAACAGGTGTTACCACCCTGTGTCAGCTTGAACCCTGACACAACAGCAATTAATTCCACGCTCCTAAAAACCTCCCGATCAGAGGCCTTGCTGTTGGATGTAGTTTATCATCATGCCCAGGATAGGCCAACTGTCAAGCAGTTAATCATAAATACACATGCGTAAATATTGATTCACGCGTAGGCGATACCAGGATTATCTGATTGGGATTTTGCACATACTTAAAATTAATGTCTTCTCCCTACCCCCTTTTTTTTCTATCAGCTTCAACCCAGAAACATCCTATCAATTTTCATGAAATTTGCCTCGAGACGTGTGACGTTTCCACTAGATCATCGTTAATTACTAATATCGGTTGGAAGAGAAATGGCTTGTAAAACAAATATCAACATTAAGCCTCCAAGAAACTGAAACATATTGACCACGGGCAAGGAGAAAGGAAAAAAATATTGTATTACACCATTAAGATAAAAAGAACAAAAGAGATTAATTTCTTTCGGTTGGATTAATGCAGCCTTTTAGACAATTTTTATGGCAGAGTAAGCGTTAAAGAAAATAGTACGGAACTGTTACGTAATATCAGTCCTTCTATATGACAATGAATGCTGGACAATCTTCTCACAGATGAAGAAAAGATTTGAAGCGACAAAAATTTTGTTCTAGAGAAGGACGCTTAGAATACCATGAACTGAACAAGAGAAAATAGACACATACTTAACACCAAGAACAAACAGTTGACATTTCTAGGGCAGATGATGTGGAAAGATGACTTAGAGAACTTGATACTCACAGAACAGATTGGGCACCTCGAGGTGATGTAATGGTTAGCAAGCTTGTCTCGCTAGAAATATTACGACTGAGTAGTGAGTTCGATCCTCACTGGGTGCCTCATACTTTCGGCCTTGTGCCACATCTGAGCTACGCTTGGAAAATCACTACTCATAGAACAGATTGGAGGCAAGAGGGACACAGGAAAACAACGCATAACCTACCCTAGCAAACTTGAGTATATGGATGGCGGGACAAGGTTTAGGAGAGATAACAAAAAAAGAAAAATTTATTAAAAGCTACAAAGGACGGGAAAATGTGGAGAGCCATGAACGCCATGGCACAGAGAAGAAGAAGAAGCGTTTAAACGCAATTCTAATCAAAGTGTGATAACTTCAATGGTATTTTTAATATGAATCGAGACTAAAGAATATAAATTTCATACATATAAGATTTCTATGAGATGGAATAATTGAAAACCAGTTGGATATTTAAATGCTTTATTCTGTTGTTAACATTTCGCTCAATAAGAACATCATCAGAATAACTGAAAAATTAAAGGAAAATCATTATCATGTCACTGTTGCGACTTAGAAACAATGTGGTTGATTTTTTTTTTTTTTTAATTTAACAATTAATAAAATTAAACACAAGTATTTGTGAATATAATGAATATCTGCGGGCAAATCAGTAAGATTTGTACATGGGGAAAAGTTAAAATAAAAGTAAAATATAATTTATTTTATGTAAGAAGAGAATTATGGTGAGAAACATTTTTTTTTTCAATTGTTGGGATGATGTTCTTATTGAACAGAATAAAACTTTAAACAGCATCTACCAAGCAACAGAAAAATATTAAACATTCAAATGGTTATCATATATCTATCTTACATTTTTTTAATCATTTCACCCCGAACGAGTCCACAAAGCCACCAACACCTTGTGGGTCGGTAGTGAATATGAAATAATATAAGCAACATTATGAAAGAGCGAGAACAATTAAATATTCCATCGGCGAGAAGTAAGTTCCACTCAGAATACTTCTTCCCGCAAACCGAGGAACAGACTCCCAAGAAGATGCTTCCCTATCACTACACTCTTAACCTGTACAAATCTAGAGTTAACCGTTATTTCTTCTATTAGCTATATAAACTGCCTCTCAACGTAACCCTCTACTTCAAGTGACCCCGCCCCTTGTACAGGGTGATCCTTACTATAAAAAAAAAAGAAAAAAAAAGAAACAGAATTTAAGAGTTTTGAAGATAATACGGGCCATTGCGTTTTAAATTTTCGGAGATCAAACTTGACTGAAAAAGCAAGAAGACAGAAGAGAGTTTCACAAGCGAGAAGTCCAAGGAATGTAAGAATAGAAACAGCATAGAACTCAAGGTTACATCTAGCCGTTCCAACTGTAAAATGATGAGACATTGCCATCAATCTCGTACTGTCTTTAATAGAGAAGAGTTCATCAGAACATTTACTATGAAAGTATTTATAGAAGAGACATAGGAAAGCTACATTACAGCAGTGGGAAAGTGACTGAAATCGAGATGCCAAGCCAGGACCTATGAAATTGCAGATTCTTCTTTGGATTTTATCAACGATCTCTAAATATATAACAGGGGGACCAAACCATATGTGGTACATACTTCGTTTTGAGATTTAATATCAGTTATTTAATTATAAGATTCGTGGAATCTCTTTCATAGCAATTGTTTTATGGTATAATAAATTTTCTAATGCATATGCAAATCAATATCCAATAATTATCAAGGATATTTTTAAGGGGAATCGAAACCAAAGAATATGTTTATCTTCTTTTATACATTCGATATTCATAATAATATTTCGAAAGTATATGAAATTTGAGGGGACCTCCTTTAATGATAAATTATTCAATTTCTTTATTCATAAATTAATAAAATGGATTACCAAATTATTTGTTTTATGGGAGAATGGAGGTATCACTTGGGACAGAGTCGGGTTGTAATGGATATGGTTGAAACACGTTTAAAATGAATGAATTCAACGCGTGAAGGATTTTATACATACATTTATAAAGAATTAATGGATTTTCTGTATTAAACCGACATATTTACATTACTTTAAATGTTATTTTTAATGGATACCCATATATGAGTAGAATATGCTGGAGGCGCAGTTTCTTTTTATATGATTTCCTAGTAGATGAAATGTAATACTCTTTAAAATGAACGCATCTTCTACTCAAATATAGGTATCCAATAAAAATAAGGTTTAGAGTAATAAATACATATATATACATAAAGCAACGGGACTCAAACGAGAAGAGAAAAATATACTTGTGTACATACAGAAAGACACAGCTGAAAAAGTGTATAGAAATACAAATGTGATTATCTATTTCTCTCTATCACTATAAAGAGCCAGGCAAACCTACCTAGGTTTCACCTAAACGGATCTTCAGGGTAAAACTGGCTAGGTTTGCCTGGCTCTTTAGGATTATTATAGTTTATCGCTCTACTTAGCGTACTGAGCACTCTACGTTTAGTCTTTCTACTCGTTTGTTTTTTTTTTTCTTTGGACTTGGAGCTGAAGAACTTGACGATTGTTTTTGTATTGTGTTAATGTTCTTCGTTCTTTCTTTTTTATTTCCAATTTTTTTCCTCGGGTACCAATTTTTTCTATTACAAGTTGAGCTATCCGAGGTTTTCCAAACGATTATTACCATATATATATATATATATATATATATATATATATATATATATATATATATATATATATATATTTAAATTCCCAGATCAATTCTATGGACAAGACAGATTGGTATAAAATGACAACTGGAAAAACATCTTAGATATTGCCGACGCGTTTCTCTTTCGAATTTTTTTTTCATTTTTGTCTTGAAAAAGTCGGCAAAATCTAAGATTTTTTTCCAATTGTCATTTTATACCATATATATATATATATATATATATATATATATATATATATATATATATATATCTGATTGTTAAAAATTAGCAGACATAATGTCTGCAATTTATTCAAAATCCGTTCATACTCACAAATAAACTTCCATGTATTGATATTTAAGGATGAGAGAAATGTGCTATAACTGTTTAAATTTCTTCTATTTTAATTTCTCAAGTACTTTCGATCTTCTTCCAAGATCATCTTTAGGGATGCAAGTAGTACAAAACTATATATTGTTCAAGGGTACAAATATTTATACAACGCTGTGCGTTGTTATTCATTACAATAATTTTTCACTATGCTTTTAAATGCAAACAAATATGTATATATATATATGTGTGTGTGTGTGTGTGTGTGTGTGTGTGTTACATGAGAACATGCACATAACCACTACAAAACTTTACATCTTGTTTCAGCATCAAAAGATTTTTTAACGTTTCATCAGCTGGGAAATCACGATGCTACTAAAATATTTTCTTCCGAAATGCAGTTAACGAAGCACATCTTCCACTTATGTCATTGGGTAAGTTTCCCATAAAAGGTAAAAAAAGAATGTACACGTGGAAAAAGAAAGGAAGCTATGTGATTAGTAACAGCGAGAGAGAAAAAAGAAATAAGAGGAAAAAGGCCAAGAAAATGAAATAAAGTTTGAGAAAAAATGTTACCGTTAAAATACGAATTCTATGATTCGACGGAATACCATTGGTTGAATTTGTGCCTTCTTAGTTTATCTCACCTCCCCTTCCACTCAAAAGGTAAAAACGATTTATATAAAGAAAAAAAAAGGAAAGAGGAAAGAAAAAGAAAAAGAAGAAAAAAAGAAAGTCAAGAGAAAGCATAAGAAATTAACCCTACTACCAAGAGAAAAGACAGAAAAGAAAGGCAAGAGAAATAGAGAAGTATATTCAAGATTACGCAAATTCATAAGAAGATGAAAGTCAAGAAGATGGGAAATAGAAAGATTTTGATACGAATTAAACCAATGTTTTTTGTCTTTTTTGGGGTTTTTTTTTGGGGGGGGTGTATTGATTTCTTATCTTCTTAGCTTTTTCTTCATATAAATCTTTTTTACCTTTTTCTGAAAATTTTCCCAAAACGGAAAATGAAGTTGTGTTTCATTAATTGCAATTTTGAATAAAATCGTTTAGTACCATCATTGTTAGCCACCTGAAGAAACGTTTGATTTTAACGTTGAAACAAAATGTACAATTTTGTAGTGGATGTTTACATGTTCTAATGTAACAGTGCATAATAAATATTTATTGCTCTACTTTTGTATTGAGCCCTGTTTTAAATTAATGTTTTGAACGTTGTAATTGTATTCTTCTTTCTTTTTTTACATTTGTATATATATATACATACATACATATATATATATATATATATATATATATATATATATATATATATATATATAACACGTGTCTGTGAGTACGCTGCGTGGTTAAGGTGAAAATAAGAAGTCGGTTTGCGCGGGGAAATAAAATCTCCTCCGGCAGGTGCGAGCCGCGCGTTGTCGCTACTGTATCCCGAGGGTGAGAGAGCAAAACAGAGAATTATCCTTCTCCTTGCCCTTCTTTTTTTATACCACTTAACTGTGCCACCGAACGGAGGTTAATCAAAGTTCCCTGACAGAAAAGGTGGGATAACCCCATAAGCTGCATCATAATATCGCTTTTTATCATGTCTTTCTATAGTCAAATATCCTCCAACCATTAAAGTTGCTAGAAAACGAAACAATAATTCCCAAAGATAGTGGAGCTCGTCTTTATTGGAGCTTGCGGGTTGGGATAAATAATCTATTTTACGACTCCTGATATTAACTGTTCCACAAGCGATATTATGCAGAATCGTTTAAGTCCGAGTCAATAATAGACGACATGGATTTTAAACACGTAATCGATAAATCAATTAACAAAATATGTTTACATAAAAAGGAGGGAAAAAAGAACTTCATCATTTAAAATTATCGAACGTTCAAATCAAATATCCAAGTACTTACAAAACCGTGTGTGCTACCGGAAGCAGAAAAGGAACACGTCACTTCCGTGGTCGAATGGAAAGAGAGCTTTCAAAACTCTCGCCGCTTGTAATTCTTAAAAATATTATTAAGAAAAATATTTGTAAATTTTAAGTCGAAAGTGAATTATGACTCCGATTCTAGACTTTTTACCGTATTATTGTCATTATTAAATTTTAGCTCGACATTTCTTTTTCTTATTCTTATTTATTCGCTTTAAATGTTTCTTTATTTTATTCTTACCCATTTATTTTAAATGTTGTCGAAAAAATCTCAAACCCACCAAAAACTAAGAATGGTCAAGTTGAGGAAAATAAGCAATAGCACTTACTTTAAATTGCGAAATAAAATTCCTTTCTGCAACTTAATGTGACCATCTGACATAAAGTGAATGTAAAGGGAAGAAAAAATAGATCCATTTTTTCCTCCTAATAACTACTTCAGAGATCACGTAGTAACAAAGTCGCGTGATCCCTGTAACTATAAAAAGTTAGTAAAAAAAAATAACAACTTTTAGTTAGTAAAAATCAAACAGCCCAAGGTAAGTACATTGTTCTTTTCCCGCTTAGACAGTCTATTTTTCCACAATTTCTCTTTTTCTCATTCTTACTTATTTGGTATCTGTCTATATTTCTGAGATGAGGTATTATGTACAATATTTACATTATTCGGTCTATTGTCCTCATCTTTGTTGCCATATTTATCACAACGTTTCGGCCTTTCAGTATCTGTCTATATTTCTGAGATGAGGTATTATGTACAATATTTACATTATTCGGACTATTGTTTTCATCTTTGTTGCCATGTTTATCACAACGTTTCGGCCGTTGTACGCTCCAGCCTTCTGCAGGTGGTTGGAATGTCGAACTGAACCCTTTATTTCGCTCGCCGGGGTAGACTGTTCTAGTTCCAGTGTCATGTCAAATGGATGTCAGTTATCAGTTATCTCCTGTTGATTCCCCTCTCCAAGTTCTCCACCGCCTTAACCAGGTATTGAACTCACACGCTTTGGGTCCTGTCACTGGATCTAACTAACGCCTTTATCCACTGTGCTATTTATCCTTGTTTCTTTATCTTATTCTTCCTTATTCGTTTTAAATGTTTCGGGATAGTACAAAAATTTATCAATAATCAAAATCATTTTGAATTAGGTTTATTTTCCGAAGTCGATAAGCGTCAAAGCAATCGTAGGTTCTAATCATAATAGTAATTCTTGCCGTTTTCCTTATAAGGAAACATTTGACCGAACAGACAGTACTGCCATCAGTTGAAATTTCTAAAAACTTTCTCTTAAAAACATTTTTCAGGAAAATGGGTTTCTCAAGGCCAATAGCTGCTATTGATAGGGGTTTCCTTCCTAACCTTTTGTTTGAAGTAGAGTGGAACATCAACATCTCGATTATATCATTGTCTTCTCTCACAGTTCTATCTATTTTAGCTGTTGGTTCTCGGGTGATGTGGTTTGTCTTATTTGCTACAGTGCTTTGGTTGTGATTCTGTTGCGCCAGTCTACAATGTTAAAAAAAATAATGATCTTTACTAAGACCCCTGGGCTTTACTCGCCGCTAAAAGCCTTCTTTGCACCATTAATGTTAGCAAAGCGGTTATATACAGGTGACAGGTTAGATATTTTGAACGGATTAAGTGCCATGCATGACATCCATATGAATTTCTCGATCTGACGAGGCTACTTAGTAACATGTGTTTTCATGCTAATGTTTTGGTTTTGTAGCAACTTGTGGTGTTTGGCGAAACTACCTCTAGCGCAAAATATTCTGTTTTCAATTTACTTTTCTTCTATTCTAAATTTGTTATAATTGATCCAGTCTTACATTTAGCCTTGTCTGTCAGCAAATGCCTCCAAAGGCTGGATATAAGATAGTTATACAAATATCTGCATAGGGACTCGAAAATCGATGCGGTGAAAATCTGCATAGGGACTCGAAAATCGATGCGGTGAAAATCTGCATAGGGACTCGAAAATCGATGCGGTGAAAATCTGCATAGGGACTCGAAAATCGATGCGATGAAAATCACGCTGAATAATTGAGTCTGAAACTAAAGTTTTCATGAGATAACGAGCGGTTTTAATGCTTCCTGTATTCTAGATTAATTTTTATTGTCTGGAGATAAAAAGATAAAGCTTTATCATTATGCTATCAATTACTCTTCACCACTTGTTTTGATCATTATGTTAGAGTTAATGTATTCTCTAGCCTTTTTGTATGTCATAACACACACACATGCGCACGCATGCGCACGCATGCATAATGATTGTCACTTCTTTGCAAAAGACCATTTCTTTATTTGGTAGCTTTTTTTATGTTTTCCAATCAGAATTTTATTATTTTCACCATTTATACCTAAGCTAATGCTCTGCTAACGGGCTCAAAAGTGATTCTTAAGGCCAGCTTCACTTTTACAATCTCTCTTACACACGTGGTAAACATAAAGTTTGTCTGTGTTGCCTATATTGGAAACTTGCTTTGTAAAAAGCATGCGTTGTTTGATTGCTGCAACAGACCTACAAACCTTGTCAGAAAATTCACACACGTAATCTGCATGCCTTTCTGGTAAGGTTGCATTCACATGCGTTTCACCTGACATCCTGGTGTGATTTCAGGTGACTGGCTAAACTAGGCACCGAGAGGGTAAGTTTTCCACAAATACTGCAAGAGTGTTGGTATCCTAATAGCTCTGGGACAGATTCTATTTCTCCTTTCCTTTAATGCCGCGCTTTTTATTGGAATGCTCAATTCTCTTCTGCTCAAAATTGTTGCAATGTTTCCAAATCAACATTCTTCAGCCAGATCGATCAGTTTCCCAGTGTTCAACATTAAAGTTGAGATACTTTAAGTTACATTTAACTACATATATACATACATTATATTCTTTTGACCTGAGAGGAGCACATTAACTCTTTAAATCCAGTCTCAGGGGCTTGTCTCTCACGGCTAGACCTCTCTTTCGGGAGGAGGCTAGTGTCATTAACTGGCACCTGAGATGCCCTCAAAAGGATGAGCGTCGAAAGGACTGGTCTAATTTGGGATTTTGGTCCACCTAGTTATCCAACTTTAAACCCGGCTTTGTACCACATTTTGTTCGAGTCGGCCTGTGGACAAATAAACTTTACCAAAAAAAAAAAACGCTAACAAACATAGAGGAGATTTGAACATTTCTCATTCTGTTCATCTCACAATCTATTTCTTTTTTTTCTTTTCTTTTTTTTTTTTTTACATTAAGGTTCACTCTGTACAAAGGCCGGGAGTGGGCACTGGAGGTAGATGGTTGCGTTAAGGGGTAGCTTATATGGATAGGAGGAGAAGATAACGGTTAACTCTAGACTTGAACAGGGTAAGATCGTAGTGATCGGGGGATACATCCCCAAGGGATTCTATTCCATAGGGCCGTGGTTCGCGGAAAGAAACTGTTCGAGTGGAAATTACTTATCGCCGATGGAATACGTCGGGAATGTTGGTGGTTTGGTACTACGCAAGTGGCATGACGGGTCCGTAGCTGTGAAGGTTAGAACTGGCGAAACGAAGGAATAGCGGTATAAAAGTGAGAGACTCGCCACATCCCGCCTGTGTGAGAGAGGTTGGGTGTGGAAAATAATTCTTCCCCTACAGGGACTCAGAGATGCTTTTGAACTGCATCAAGACTGGAAAGTGAGGTTTTGGCAGCTCCTGTCCAAATATGGCAACAATAGTCTATTTTCGGCATTATCTGCCTCTTATAAACTTTGAGGATAGCACGAGGAGTCAGGTACTTCCTGGAGCGGTACAGGAAGCCTTTAATTTTACCTGCATCTTACCTGTATTTTGGCGATGGCTCGCATATAAGAGTCCCACTTCCGGTGTGAGTTTCAGGCCCAGTATCCTTTCAAGGCACGTAGCCTCCCCGAGGGGACAATCATTCATGGTGATTGGCGGTAGTTCGGGGTCTGATCGGCGGTGATTGAATGTAACTAGTTATTGTTTTCGAGCCATTGAAAGAAACCAGCGTGAAGAATTTTACAGGTGCGCCCGTATATCTTCGTATAATCGGCATAAATGTTTACAAGTGATCGGTCTATATTCTTAGGTAGATCATTTATATAAATAGAGTTGGCTCGAGAAGTGAAATCCTGGGGGACGCCCGCGTTGACTGCCAGGACCTCGGAGGATTGGCCGTTAATAACTGCCTTCAGGGATATACCTATTAGGAAAGATTTTATGATTGAGAAAACGCTTCCAGTGATTCCACACATGGAGAGCTTGTGTAGCAAACCTTTGGGCCACACTTTGTTGAAGGCCTTTGTGATATCTAATGCTATGGTCATCGAGGTGTATGTGTCGTCAAGGTCTGTGTGTAATGATAGTTAGGACGTCAGCCGTGAATTTACTAAATCAAAGAAATATTATAGCTATTTTTGTAGGCACTATCAAATATTTCTCTTAAGTAATAATTAACTTTGAAAAAAAACATAATAAAGAATAGAGGTGAAACATACATTTTTGTATTTGATCTTTAGTTAGTAATTAAATTCTAATATATTTATTTGTAAAAATACCGTATAGTCTATTAGTTATTGGAAAGTCGGATGGTACTTTAAATCTATAAGAATAAAATTCAATTAATAAAATTTTAATATTAAAAATATGCCCTGCACATATTTAAATGGCTCTTTTAGAAAAGTCTTTGTTTTAGAAAGTCTTTGTGTATAAAAATATGAATTAAGCGGATGAATAAAAATGCCAAAAAAAATTTTATCATTGAAAACCCAGACGACTCACTGAATAACGGAAGTATACGTTTGTTAGCAGGCAGCTACACCCCACCTGACTTTGTAAGTAACATATATAAGGTGTCTAGGGAAAATTAAAACCCAACCACCCCTAAATGAAAATAGATTTTTTCCTTAACCTAAACAACTCATAAAATCAATATTGTCTGCGCTTATAAATTAAGTAAATTTCTTTGAAAGTTTATTCTTAACATCGCTTGACAATGGAACGTGACTATGGATTTTAAGTTTAATTTTTTTAAATAAATTCATAAATTTAGTTTCAGTTTTTAAATATGGAAACTTTGCTGTATCGCGATGGAATCATATTTTTTAAAAAGAAAATAATTATAATATTTTGCACTACTGTTTGTATTGAGCAATATTTTTTTTTTTAAATAAAAATAACCTCTAAAAACACCGGATTATAAATCATACTTTCTTATTATTTTCTTATTATTTGAATATATATATATATATATATATATATATATATGTGTGTGTGTGTGTGTGTGTGTGTGTGTGTGTGTGTGTGTGTGTGTGTGTGTGTGTGTGTGTGTGTGTATAAATATATAGAACAATAGGAAAGAACAGGTTAGGTAAATAATCCGGAGTTCTTTAGTATTTTTGTTTTTATGAAACAGTGCATAATACAAAAGTAGAACTTAAATTATAATTAATTATATATGTGTGTGTGTGTCTGTGTTTGTGTGTGTGTCTGTGTTTGTGTGTGTATTTATGTATGTATGAATGTATGTATGTATGTATATTTGTCTGTGTGTGTGTGTGTGTGTGTGTGTGTGTGTGTGTGTGTGTTTGTGAGAGAGAGAGAGAAAGAGAGAGAGAGAGAGAGCGGTGTAGGGAGAGACAGAATGCCACAATCGAATCTTACCAAAATAAAAACCAACGATCGGGAGTTTTTCAAATATTTCCTTTCCTCAAAAAATACTTCATTCCAACGTTAACATACATGACGATAAAAAAATGTTAAAATTTAAATGTAAACGGTTAAATTTTTAAAAAAAGTTAATCATTTAAACTATATAATAAATTATTCCCAAAATAAAACAACATAAATAATAATTACATTATTTAAAAAAAATCAACAACACCATTTACTCATTTTCATTTATTAGACATTAAATTATATCACTTAGCATCTTCCATAATTTACCCAGACTTTCAGTTAGCCTGATATACAGGATCTCCATAAATCTTGTTACAATTTAAAAATTTATTACAAAGGCACACTATTTACATTATTCGGACTATTGTCCTCATCTTTGTCGCCATATTTATTACGTTTCGGCCGAAAGGTTGTAATAAATATGGCGACAAAGATGAGGACAATAGTCCGAATAATGTAAATAGTGTACATAATACTTTATCTCAGAAATATAGACACATTACAAAGGCAATTGATGAGAGATTTTAATCAGATTTGTTCCATGTACTCAGTATTTATCAGTTTTTAATCACATTGAGTTTATGTATTTCAGGTATCCTGTTGATGAAAGAGGTAATTTTAAATAAATCACTAACATTTCCATACCAGTGGGTTGGAAGGGATGGCTTAATTCCCTGGCCACCTCGTTCACTAGATATCACTCCCCTGGACCTCTTTCTTTGGGGTTATGTTAAACGCATCTCGAACAAAGATACGGGACATCTCTGATCTAAAACAAAAGATGACTAATGGCTACAATGAACATGGCAAGAAATCGAGAACCGTCTTGATGTGTTTCGTGCAACTAATGGCGCCCATACACAAGTGTATTAAATTAGTTAAAAACACTTCAATATCTACTCCTCACTTTGTAAAAATTTCCACATATTTGTCTGTTCATTTGCTTTTGTAATATTTTATGGACACCCTGTATAATTATTAGCGTTCATAAATTTCAAGATTCTGAAAAACTTTTAAAATTGATTTTATTACGTTGTCCGGAAAGTTCATGCCGATTTTAATGGGAAATTAAAACACAAACCAAAAATTATGCCATTAAATATTTATTCAACTAAATATGAACTATTTTGTTGCATAACCTTTCTCCATTTTTCCTTCATCTTAAAGATTCCATTTTCCCAGAATTTACGTTGTTTCTCGACAAAGAACGGATTAAGATGTTTTTGTTTTTTTTTATGTCATCCAAAGAATTACAAACTTTACCATTGAGATTATTTTACAAGAACCTGAATAAATGAAAATTTGAAGGAGTAATGTTTGGTTAATATAACAGAAGGGTTAACACATCCCAGCCAAACTGTAGCAATTTTTGCCGGTTCACCAAAAAACGTGAGGTCTGGCATTATCCTGATGAAAAACAACACCTTTTTCTGTTCACCAAATATTGGCAGTACTTTTCAGAATTAATTGAATGATTGCTTTGCAGAAGCTCATAGCACAGGATTCCTTTCCAATCCCACCAGATGTACAGCATGTCTTTCTTAGGATGTAGACCTGCTTTTAAGGTGGCTAAAGTTGGTTCATGTCGTTTACCCCAGGATCTTTTTCGCTGAACATTGTTGTAAACGATCCATTTCTCATCACCAGTCACAAATTGCTTCAAAATGGTGCATTTTCATTCGTTTATACCGCAAATCACAGATGAAATGCAACCCAAAAGATTCTTTTCATTCAGATCATGTGGTACCCAAACATCGAAGCTATTTCAGCACCCACGCTTCACTAAGTGTTCATGGATGGTGAACTTTGATTAATTTAGTGTTTCTCCCAGTTCCTACGTTGTGTGCCACGGGTTATTCTCAATCAACGTCTTTATTTAATTGCCATCTGTAGTGGGGGGGGTCTGCCTGAGCGTTTTTCATTAATAAGGCTACAATCACCAACTCTAAACTTGACGAACCACGTAACTGTACGGAAGTGGTAAGCTAAGTTCGCTATATCTATATATACAGTCTCATTTACGGTGGACTGGTCGTGTCTTGAGAATGCCTGCTGACAGGATATCCAAGTTAGATCAGGGCTACAGGAATGTAGGACGCCCATGGCTAAGACAAGCTGAAAAGCAACTTGTCAGCAGTCAATATACCACATAACACCCTTGAGCGCTTAGCCTTGGAGCGAGTAGAATGGAGATCAATGTGTTTTAGTGGACTAAGCAATTTTCAATCTGCTTGTCGGAATCATATTCAAGAAGCGAGAGCAAGATCTAAAAGGTCAGCCAATCAAACAGTGATCTCATCTCACAATTCTCACACTTGCTCCATATGTGGCCTCCTTTGTAAATCACTAGCGGGTCTTAAATGCCACTTAAGATTATCGCACAAACTTTCATAACTGAATCAATAAGCTGTCAGATCTTCATACGTCGAAACCGAGGGGAGAGTCGATTATATATATATATATATATATATATATATATATAATTTATATTATATATATATATATACAATTTAGTTTTTAAGTTATAAACAGATGTTATTATAAACGTTATAGTAATAGGCTGGTAGACGTCAATTACACTGTTTATAGTAATGAAAAGGCTTACGGCCATATCACATTGAAATGCCGAATTTAAGCAACGTAGAGGCTGGTCAGTAGCTAGATAGGTGATCGCTTGGGAATACCAGATGCTGTAAAATTATACGTGCGGGTGGTGTAATGGATAACGGCTCGGAATATGAAATCTGATCTGATTTCCAATTCCAGTCGAGTTCGTTATATTCACTTACGCGCAAATACCGTAGAAGAAGGTATCAATCCACGTCTCCCCCAGCTATGGGTTAATTAGTAGGACTTGTATCAAAAAATCATTATTATCTCAAAAAATTCTTACAATCTAAACATATTTTATGGCTTTAAATAACCTGCAAAAGGTTGATTAGCCGTAAAAAATCAACCAATCAATCAATATTGTAATGAATATATATACATATATATATATATATATGTGTGTGTGTGTATGAGGGACCAAGTAAACAACAAACACCTTTTGATTGTGTATCTTTCTCCCATCCATACGGATATCCAAGGGCACTTCGACGTGGTGTAATAGTTAGTAGGCTCGTCTCGCTAGATCAATTACGATTGAATAGTGAGTTCGATCCGCATTGGGCGCTCCGTACTTTCGGCCTTGAGCCACATCTAAGTTATGCTTTGAAAATCATTAGGGTACTTCAGCGTGGTATAATGGTGAACAAGCTTGTCTCGCTAAGTCAATTACGACTGAAAAGTGAGTTCGGTTCTCACTGCGTGCCCCCAAACTTTCAGCCTTGTACCCCATCTACGCATACAGATATCAAGGCTGGCATTATCTCATACCAAAAGAATTGATAACCATCAGGTTGAAAAAGTGAAAACCCGCCCCTGTGTCACAAGTCCACACAACGATAGAAAGATAGATCGGTGTATTGTTGTCTGTCGATCAACATTCAAAGATAATGGTAAAACATTCCCAAGATCATAGAGACGAGAACCTTCTTGACTGGTGCTCCTGCTGTACATCTGTAATGAAATCGATCCTGACCTGGTATCTCGTCTTCAGTCACTTTCACAACGATGTGGCGTGGCTTCCCTCTGTCTTTTCTACAAATATTTTCATGGCAACTGCTGTGACGAGCTTTTTTCCCTTGAGCTCCGACTACATGAATTTAAGCGTGCTACTAGATTGACATCTAGATTACATCCTTTTACGGTTGAAATAGCGAAATTCAACCACCACTTTCAACAATTTCTTTTCTCGTACTTCCCACGTGTGGAACTCCATTCCGTTTACTCGAATCTTTGATAACTAATTAAGCGTGCTACTCGCTTGGCATATAGGCCCCGTTCTTTTACTGCTGAAATAGCGATATGCAGCCACCACTTTCAACAATTTCTTTTCTCGTACTTCCCACGTGTGGAACTCCCTTTCCGTTTACTTGCATCCCTGATAACTACAATCTTCAAAAATTTAAATGAATCGTCAAACGCCATCTTCTGTTTTCTTGAATTCTGTTTATCTTTTGTCCTTTTGTCTCCATATTCTCAGTCTTTTTCTTTCATTTTCATTCCCTGTAATCCACTGAGTACTAGTGGCATTGCCGCCTTGGTTGGGGGTGAAATGATTAAAATAATAATCATCTGCAATATGAGGTGTGTCTTTTAGAAAGACTGAAAAAATGTCGGCATTGTGATCTTTCCCTTGTAAATTTAGATTTAATCAATTTCTTTGTCATTTCATATTCTGAGAAGAAACAAAGAATTGGTTATCTGCCATCTCGTCTACGACAGGTACAAAGCCAGAAAGCTTCGTTTACATTTTATTGTCATCCCATAAAATGATTACGTGCAGAAGTCGATACCGATAAGATAGCGGTTATCGACGAAGAAAATAGATTTGGCAAGCTGGGTTCATTTTGCACTAACGCACTGGGTCGCAGTAGAACAACATCGTATTCAAACGGGCTGTATTTGGAACTAACAACACTATATCGTAAAAAACAACTTGCTACTGAAGCCACGGCATGGTCTTCTTGTCGCCATATTTTCTAAGGAATTAGTGAATCCGCATGTCCAAAAGACGTAAGGATTTTGTTTTAAATGCCTTTAAGTATAGCAATAAAACGTTTTCTGCGTGCAGTGAATCAGTCAGTTATGTGCCATGCGCGATACACGCTTACGCAATCTTTTGATATATGACTGACGAGGCAGATATTTTCCCGCACTAGGTTGCCATTTCTTTCTGCGGTAAACTAGTTGCCATCCAAGGCTATAGAACTCGGTCTGTTCTGGTATTTACCCATAACTTTTTTTGGGGGGGAGAAGAGGATCCATACCTTTCTCTAGGGTATTAGCACGTAAGTGAATTTAATGGATTCAATTGGAATTCGAAATCGGCTCTCCGATTCCTCAATCCGAGCCACTATTCATTCCTCCACCGTGCAGTAAATAAGGTATTAATTCTTCCAGTTATTAATCGCGTCTTCCTTCGACGCTGGTGTAATGGTTAACAAGTTTGTCACGTTAGATCAATTACAACTAAGGAGTTCAATTCTCACTAGGTGCTCCATACTTTCGACCTTGTGCCACATCTAAGCTACAATTAGTAAATCGCTATTTCGAGCATTTCGACGTGGTGTAATAGCAAGCTTATCTCGCTATATCAGTTACTACTGAGTAGTGAGTACGATTCTCACTAGGGGCTCCATATATTCGTTCTTGTGCCACATCTAAAATTCACTTAGTAAATCACTGTTAATAGTGTCCTCTTTTCTCTCTAAATGTTACAAAAACGTATTGTTTGGCCAGATTCATCTCTATTTCTGTCTCTCTTTAAAGGATCTTCTTTTATGAGCAATCCCTTCAGGAATTAGGCAATCGTGACCCTCCACATTTTCTCTTCCTTGTAGCTTTGTCACTTTGTCATTTCTCCCAATCCCTGTTCTACGATCCATTTACTCAAGTAAGTTAGAGCTGCTTTCCTCTGTCCCTCTTTCCCTCAATCTGTCCTGTGAGTATCAGATTTCCCAAGCCCTCCTTCCTCGTTATGTACCCCAGAAATTTCAACTGCCTCTTCCTGATGTTAAGTATAAGATTCCTTTTGGTTTCCACTTTCTCCAGATAGTCAGGTACTGTTACTGTTTACTTCGAAACGAATAATGAATGTCCTTATAACTTTTAATATTAAACTCGCTTGTATTCTTCTCTCGTAAAAACATTCATTTAAATGCAAAGTTACATTGTTTTAAAGACATTTTACTTTGAGGTAGATCGAGTGTCGGCTGAAAATACGCCGAAATTGAAATCAAATTAACGAAGACGTAGTATTAAATAACGTCAGTTTACAACATTTGAGAAGGATTTCAAATTCAATGGCCAGACACCTTCTCTGGGGGAGGGAGGGACTTTAATTTCATAAAATTAGAAGAAAGAAAGGAAAGGAAAGGAAAGGAAAGACGGATAAGTAAAGAAAGAAATCTAGGGAAAGAAAGAAAGAAAGAAAGAAAGAAAGAAAGAAAGAAAGAAAGAAAGAAAGAAAGAAAGAAAGAAAGAAAAAAGACGGATAGAAAGAAAAGAAAGACGGATAAAAGAAAAAAGAAAGAAAGAAAAGAAAAAAAGAAAGAAAGAAAGTTAAGTAGAGAAATAAATATTAGAGAAGGAAGGAAGGAAGGAAGGAAGGAAGGAAGGAAGGAAGGAAGGAAGGAAGGAAGGAAGGAAGGAAAGACAGATAAGTAGAGAAAGAAAACTAGAAAAAGAAAGAAAGAAAGAAAGAAAGAAAGAACAGGTGAGTAGTGAAAGAAATCTAGGAAAAGAAAGAAAGAAAGAAAGAAAGAAAGGAAAGACAGATAAGTAGAGAAAGAAAACTAGAAAAAGAAAGAAAGAAAGAAAGAACAGGTGAGTAGTGAAAGAAATCTAGGAAAAGAAAGAAAGAAAGAAAGAAAGAAAGAAAGAAAGAAAGAAAGAAAGAAAGAATGGAAAGACAGACAAGCAGAGAAAGAAATCTAGGAAAAGAGAGAAATAACAAAGAAAAAAAAAACAAGCCCGCGATACAGTTACCCACCCAACCAACTAACCAACCGACCAATCAAGTAGAAAGAAAGGAAGAAACAACGATAGTAAATGGAAAGAAAGATAGAAACAAAGTATAATTCATAATTCGAAACAGAAAGACAGAAAGAAACGATAACCCCCCCCCCCGCCCCAAAAAAAGAAATCCTAATGCGAAATAGAAAGAATGGTAGCAAACGTAAAGTTAGAAAAGAGAACGCGAAGGAAAAAAAGAATGGGAGTAATTGGAAAGAAAGATAGAAAGAAAGTACAATTCAAAAAAAAAAAAGAAAGAAGAAAGGAAGAGTGAGGGACAGAGCGAAATTAATCACTTTGATAGCGTTACTGACTCAGCTAAGATCAATGTAATGCAAGAAACTAATTCAGAAAAAAAAAATGTTGCGTTGTGTCAATCTTTCAAATGAGCAGGGCTTGACTTCCTTGAAAACCGCATTAATAAAACTTAACTTTAACGTCACCACTTCGATATTACATTTTAATAAATCCTTAACTTGAAAAAGAAATATTTGAATGCTTTATTTCTGATACATAGAAGCAGATTCGTTTTTTAAGCTTTTATCTGTTCGTTGCGTTTAGATTAGCCTCCTGTAGTGAATTGGACCAGCCATCATGTTACGGAAGGCGTCAACAAATATTCTTTTAGATTCTGACTTGCCCTTGCTTTTTGAAAAACATGAAAAATTCAGTCGAGAGAAATCACTGTCAATAATTTCCACCTGCCTGTTTAGTCAAAACAAGAATCACTACTTTTTTACTCTCCTCATAGAATAGATTACACTTTCAAGCCATTATGTCTTTATCAATATTGCGAGAGAGAAGAAGAAGAAGAAGAAGAAGAAGAAGAAGAAGAAGAAGAAGAAGAAGAAGAAGAAGAAGAAGAAGAATAAACGAGGTATAGTGAGAAATGTGCAACGAAGGGGAAGGCGAAATTGTCCTGACAAGAAAGAAGGAAAGGAAAAAAGAGAATCGTTATAAAAAAAACAATATAAAAGAAACACTAGAAAGAAAGAAAGAAAGAAAGAAAGAAAGAAAGAAAGAAAGAAAGAAAACGGCGAAAAAGAAATGAAAGAGAGAAAGAAAGGAAGAAAGAACCATTATAAAATAAATACTAGAAAGAAATGATGTCACTATAAAATAAACGCTACAAAAAAGAAAGACGGTCACAGGAAGAAAGAAAGAAAGAAAGAAAGAAAGAACACAATAAAGAAAGAAAGAAAGAATGAAGAAGGTCACTAAAATAAACATTAGAAAAAAGAAAGGATGTAGATCGCTATAAAATAAACACAAAAAAGATAGAAAGAAAGAAAGAAAGACAGAAAGAAAGAAAGAAAGAAAGAAAGAAAAGCAAATTTATGAATGTTTATTCGTGAATCCTTTACAATATCCCGAGTATTTTGATTCAGTATAAATAGAAGCTTCTATTTGAATTTAAATGTTGAGATATTTCCTGTTTCATAATTGTTTCGATAACCAGTCCTCACTCAGTGACCTGCTAACTTTCCCAAATTTAATACTGAAAGAATTTGAAATATAAATCCTATTTCTGCATCGTAATCAAATGCACCCGTTACTATTTTTGACAATGCTGCATCTTTTAACTTTGTACTCATCACTATCATGTTGATTTTTCACATCATTCCATTTCGTTTATTGCTTTGGGATTATTTTTAGTCGGACAACCTTATATCTCTTCTAATACTGGTTTTATTATTATTCCTAAATCTTTGAAATGGAACACTTCAATGTTCTCAGATTTTATGTAAATACGTTTTGGTATTTTTTTTTTTAAATAAAAATCAATAACAAATCTGTCGGGTGATTGAGTACTTTCTGTTACGTCCAAGTAGTTCAAATGTTTATTTTATTCTTTCTTTAAATGTATTTGATTTTCTTAAAACATAAATGATAAATATCTTTTTTACACCACTATAAAGTCAATCTCCAGGCTTCTCGAGTTCACTAACTGTTATCGCTCTTTCTAGCACTGATGTGGATTTACTTCCTAAAATTTTGTCTAAAGTAGTGTGAAAAGTCAACATCTAGATTATATCATGATTTCCATTTTTAGTTAATGCACCAGCCATTTTGCTGTTGGTGGTTTTGGAAGTGTTCAAGAGATGTGTTAATCTTATTTTAGCAAAGTTTTACTCAGCCAGCTAGCACAGGCAGATTTCTATTTGTTCGACACCCAATGAGTCTACCCGTGGTTTATACTGCAGATATAGTGTTTATACTGAGTGAACCTTAGTTACAGTTTCTTTCTTTCTTTCTTTCTTTCTTTCTTTCTTTCTTTCTTTCTTTCTTTCTTTGTTCGTGTGTTTATTTTATAGTGATTCTCTTTCTTTCTTTCCTTCTTTCTTTATTCGTGCGTTTATTTTATAGTGATTCCCCTTTCTTACTTCCATTCTTTCTTTCTTTCTTTTTTCTTTCTTTCTTTGTTCATGTGTTTATTTTAGTGATTCTCTTTCTTTCCTACTTTCTTTCTTTCTTCATATGTTTATTTGATAATGATTCCCTTTCTTTCTTTCCTTCATTTCTTCTTTCTTTTTTCTTTCTTTCTTTCTTTCTTCGTGTGTTTATTTTATAGTGAATTTCTTTCTTTCTTTTTCTTTCTTTGTGTGCTTATTTTATAATGATTCCATTTCTTTCTCTCTTTCTTTCTTTTCTTTCTTGATATGTTTATTTTATAATGATTCCCTTTCTTTCTTTCTTTCTTTCTTTCTTTAATTTATTATGATCCCCCTTTCTTTTGTTCAGCATATGTTTATTTTATAGGGATTCTCCTTCTTTCTTTCTTTCTTTCTTTCTTTCTTTCTTTCTTTCTTTCTTTCTTTCTTTCTTGCATATATTTTATAGGCATTCTCTTTCTCCCTAGACTGATAACATCAACAAGTCACCTTCCTGACAAATCGACCATGGTGAGATTCTAATGGTCGGAAAACGAACATTCTAACACGATCACTCGCTTAGGCAAACTTTGAAACTTATAATGACATTTAGATACACACGCACGACGCATCATCTGTATTCCTATCAATTTAATGACTAGTTTCATGAAATCTGATAAAGCAAAAAGCTTTAGAATATTTTGGTTTATAGCTAATATTGGACGATTTCCTCAAAGATGAAGAAGAGACTCGAGGCGACGGAGATGTGGTTCTACAGAAGGATGCTAAGGATATCATGGATCGAGCGTGTGAGCAAACGATGAGGTCTTGGAGAGGTTGCAAACAAGGAGAAGGCTTATATTTAACATCAGAAAGAGGCAGCTGAAGTTTCAGGGACACATAATGAGGAAGGAGGGCCTGGAGAATCTGATACTCACAGGTCGAATAGAGGGAAAGAGAGACAAGGGAAAGCAGCACGTGACATTCCAGGCGGGCTTGAGCAGGTGGATGACAGAATGTGGTCTGGGGGAGGAAGCAAAGGGAAGGAGCTTGCCGAGAGCTGCAAGGGATAGAGGAAGAGGTGGAGAGCCATGATCACCTACGTCCTGAAAGCACATGGCACATAAAAAAATACATCTCACTGATGACGAGTGCCATATACGAGCAGGAGGTGCACAGGGTACCCTTTCCAGCCTCTATAGAGTTCAAAAGCCTCCTTTTGGGTGACGAAGTATTGTCCACCTTACACCCTCTTTCTTACAGACGAAACGTCGCAAGACTCTCGTCGCTCTATCCCTACAGTCTCTCTATCCTTAGCTCCACCAATTCTAACCTTTACGGCTAAGGAGCCGCCATGCCACGCATTGTAACGAACCTTCATATTCCGTTGGTGGGATGTAAGCTCCACTCGAGCCGCTTCTTCCCACGAACCGCTGCTTTGTGGAACTGACTCTTAAGACGACGCTTCCCCGATCACTGCAATATTTACTTTTTCATGTTGTCGGGTTGTTGGGAGTGTTTCCGCGTGTGTGTATTCGAATAAAGACAAACACAGTTGTAGGGATAAATACTGGTATATTTGTAAGAGGTAATTAACAACAGAGTGATTAGTAATAAGGAACGCCGGTTAGTAAGTAACAATAGCAAAAGTCTACAGTCCAACGGTATGTAATGGTAACCTGATCTCGACTGCTGTCGCTGAACCTGATCCTTCACACAACACAACTACTCTCTCTAGCACTGACTTATATCGTAAAGGGATAAGCCCATTATCAATCAGAAGGTGGGTGCGCCCCAACACATGTCTAGAGTCAACCTTTATCTTCCCCACATATCCCTATATACTGCGCCTCTTACTCTGTAACCCTCTACATCGAGTGGTTCTTGAGCCTTACATCACTGTAAAAAATGATAGAGGCGAAATTGTTAGATAATTACAGGTCATCAGGTTTCTAATGTTACATTCCGCGACCAATATATTACAAGCTTTCCAATAAACAAATTAGCTTTCTTTTCTGTTATATTTCTCATGCTTCATCTAAATGGCAACATCCCGTCGCGTGTATCCTATGGGTCAGTCACGTCTGAATTTCTTCACATCTCTCGATCAACTGTGTTTTATGTGGACATTCATCTACTCAAATAATTGCTGATAATCTCAAAGACTTCGAAATCAAAACCTCCTCAACCATATCTTCTATCATAACAGCGATAATTAATAAGAATGATAAATACAAATGAGCCCAGTCTTCCTCTACTGGGCCAGAAGAAATGGATTTATACATTTCCCTAGAGAGTATTCTTGCGAAAGAGAATGCAGCAATCAAGGCAGGAATTTGAACTCAACATGTGACTCCAACTTTCCGAACCTATAAGCACTACGCTATGCGCGAGCCCGCGCGTACACACACACACACACACACACACACACTTAAATATAAAAGTAGACTTTGAGATCAACACCGACAGGCAACAGTCTATTTCATGCTTAAACGCAATCTTCAGGTCTGACGATTGCGTTTAAGCATGAAACAGACCGTCGCCGATGGGCGTTGAGGTCAACGCCCATTTTTATATTTACATGTGCTCTACTCCTGATATTCAGTAGTTTAACTTATAAATATAGCATACCGTAAACTATCTTTCACATATATATATATATATATATATATATATATATATATATATATATATATATATATACATATATATATATATATATATATATATATATATATACATATATATATATATATATATATATATATATACATATATATATATATATATATATATATATATATATATATACATATATATATATATATATATATATATATATATATATATATATATATATATATATATATATATATATATATATATATATATATATGTGTGTGTGTGTGTATATATATATATATATATATATATATATATATATATATATATATATATATATATATATATAAATATATATGCATGCACTAAAGGCAAAAATTTTGAGGCCGCTCTACAATACTTTAAAAAACAACTTAAAATGAGATATTTTTGTATTTTTTTAATGTAGGGGTTCAGGACGTTGATAGCTATTGCATTGATGTATGCTGTTTTCAAGAATTCAAATTCAAAGGACTTTACATTAATATCGTAATTAGAGAACATATGTTAATAGCTTTAGAAGCAGACAGAAATTTCATGGAAATGGTTTTGTCACCAATACCAAATGCATGGATAACAATGTACAAAGATATTACAAGAACTATCGAGAAAATTTCATCATTCCCCATTAAAAAAAAAAAAAAAACTTTGAAGAGCTTGGAAGACTTGTACAAGACAGGGAGGTTTGAAGTGGACTAAGGATCATTTATAAAGTTTGAGAAATCACACTGATTCGCAGTTTGCTTTCAAGTTGAAATAGATCTGAAAATAAATCAGACAGAAGTATAATTGAATAAGCTCTGATATCACGATTTAATTCAATTAATCAAAACATAGGTTTTTATAACATATCACCTTTTCTGGCAAAGTTAAGGCTTAAAGAAAATAATATCTATATGCTGGCTAAACGCTTTAATAAAATTTTAATTATAGATTTTAATGCATTTGTCTATTTCCCTTAAAACCTAAATAAGATTATCATAAATTACAATTTGAATTATACTTAGTGACTCTTTTCTTCAGACTGACGGGATTCATTTTTCTAACCATAACCATTATCCTATTTCGAATCACGGTATTTCACATTTTATTTTAGTATTTTCCTATATAGAAATCTGGTCGATCTGTTCAGTTATTTATTTTCCATTTTGATAACTATTAAATTTTCTCAAATTTTCAAATTAACTCTCGTATTTCTAAGTAGCAGGGTTGTTTTGCTAATGAATTTTCCTTAGCTTTTTCTCTTGTTCTAAAGATATTCTTACCGAACGAAGTGTTAGGTATGAAATAAAACGACAACCTCCAACTGGTTCACATATTTCATATATATATATATATATATATATATATATATATATATATATAAAATAGTATGCCAAATTTGAAAAAGGTTTTTGCTAAACACATTTTCTCACTACTGTTTCTTGACATATAAAATTATATATCGTTATGTCATATATATATATATAACAAATAAACGACTTCCGGTAAAATAACCGCCAAAATAGACTACCCACAATGCACCACTGACCCGTATGTATAAATAGCCGAGAAAAATAACAGCACTCGTGGCCTGACGATTGCATCTAGCATGAAACAGACTGTCGCCTCTAAGTGTTGACTTCTATGTTCACTTTCATATTTACACACGCTCTATCTCTGATATTGAGCACTTTATCCCATAAATATAGCACATCTTAAAACTGTATTTCTTCATATATATATATATACATAGATAGATAAATAGATAGATATAGATGTATAGATATATATATTTAAACAAATGTTTAGAGGCACAAAATTGATATATTGTTTTAAAAACAAGGAAATACTTGTCTCTAAGGCTCTTTCAGCCAACATATCATCAGCAGTAAATCGTTGGCAATAAATTATACGGAAGAACAGTAACAACGAAAATGAAGAGCAAAAAAGCCAACAATTTACTCCTGATGAGATGTTGAATGTGGGCCTTAGAGACAAATATTTTCCTTGTTTTTAAAACAATATATATATATATAAAGTGAACATTGAAGTCAACACTCAGAGGCGACAGGCTGTTTCATGCTAGACGCAATCGTCGGCCTGACGATTGTGTCTAACATGAAACAGCCTGTCTCAAAACATATCCAAGTGCCGACTGTGGAAACGACCATCTTCTAGTGATATGCAAACTCAAAGTGAAACTACGGAAATTGAAAAGGACTAAAGGCAGCACCAAAATTGCAATACGACAGACCAGAATCTGAAGGAGAAATGTATGGACAGTGTGAACAGCAGATACGAGAGACGAAATGAAAATGGAAACTCGAAGTGGGACACATTAAGATAAGATTTAATAACATCAGCAATCTTGATTATCCCAAAGGAAAATAGACGAAGAAAAAATGAATGGATGACATAAAATTCTTGACACGATGAAAAGGAGACAATAAACAGTGCCTAGACACGGAACAGAATATAGAACACTACACAAAGAAATAAGAAACAAATGCAATCAGGCTAAAGAGGAATGACTCAACAAAAAAGGTGCAGAAATAGAAAGAATGAGTATCACTGATAAAGCAGATATGCATAAATAATAACAGAACAGGAGAAAAGATACGGTCATTAACAGGATACATAAAATCCAAGGACGGAAGGGTGATATTAGAGTAATAAAAATATTTCAGAGATGGAACGAATATATTGGAGAACTCTTCTACGACGAAATACAACCTGCAATACACAGATAATATTGACGGACCGGAAATATTAAAATTTGAATGGAATCTGGAGTGACCAAATTGAACAGAAACAAAGTGACAGAGCTAGACGGAACTGTAACTGAAATACTGGTAGCCTTAGATGCTTTCGGCAAGGACAAGATTATAGAAATAAGAAAATTAATTCTAAAATATTGGTAATATACCGGAAGATCTAAGTAGATCAATTTTCATAGCACTGCCTAAGAAGTCAGGTGCAAACGAATGTGTACTCCATTGGATAATCAGTGTAATGAACCATATAACAAAACTTACCATTCGAATTCTGATGAATAAATCGTGCAAAAGAATCAAGCAGAAAATCGGACAAGAACAATGCGGATTTCTTCAAAGACGCTGGCACAAGGCATGCGATGTTTATGCTCAGAATGTTATCAGAAAGATCAATACAAATGCAGGACGTGTACCTGTGTTTTATAGATTACGCAAAGGCGTTCAATAAAGTACGCCACAAAGATCTATTGGAAATGCTCTGAAACCTTGACATATTTGGGAAGGATACTAGAATAATCAAGAACCTATACTGGAAAGAAACTGAATTCAAACGGATAGTAAATGAGTTCAACAGCTATGAAAAAAATTAAAAACGTATGTAAAACAAGGATGTGGACTTATTCAACCTATACAGCCAGGCGATTTTGAGAGAATTAGAAGCCCTGTATGAATTCATAACTGAACAAGATGTGCAAAAGTCTAATTCTCATTCCAAATCATACTCAATCGCAAGGGTTGCCAAGTAAGACATGCTCTTTAAAAAGTCTTGTAAGACACGCTAGATCGAGTGATTGTCCTAGCATCTCCTTTTCCGACCGGGAGGCCTCAAAATAATCTGAGTGCTTGACCTTGGAAATTCTCTCCCTTGGTACTGCCAGGATTCATTATTGGTGGCCATAATCTTAACAACATAAGATATGCAGACGGTACAATGTTGATAGCAGACACAGAAAGGAAACGACAAAAATTTCCACAGAAGGTATTGAAGTAACGCGGGAAGAAATGATTAAACATCAATTGCAAGAAGATAGAAAGCATGTTTGCTAGCAAAAGGATGAGCCCCAAATACAAATTACAAATCGGAGATATCAAAATCAAACAAGTACAAAAATTTAAATATCTGAGAAGTGTTTTTTTCACAGATGGCGGCAAGTGTGACACTGAAATCCAAAGGTGCATTGGGATAGCCAAAGATGCATTCTAAAAGTTAAGCAGAGTATAAATAAAAAGAAAAATTTCGTCAGAAATATAGAAAAGAGTACTGAATTATTACATGATATCCGTTCACCTATATGACAGTGAATGCTGGACAATCTCAAAGTTGTAGTACAGTCTCGAAGCAAACAGAAATGTGTTTATACATAAGGATGCTGAGGATACCATCGATCGAATACGTAAGCAATGACGAAATTTTAGAGAAAATTATACTTAACACCAGGAAGAGACATTTGAAATTTCTAGGGAACATTATGAGGAGAGTGGGCTTGGAGAATATTATACTCACAGGACAGACTGGTGGCAAGCGGAACAAAGGAAAACATAACATGTTTAGTGAGCTTGAGTAAATGGATAACGGGACAAGGTTTGGCAGAAATAACTAAAAGTCAAAATTTGTTAAGAGTTACAAATGATAGTAAATTGTGGAGAGTCATGATCGCCTACGTCCTGATGGGACACGGCACATAAAGAAGAACTTAAGTAGGCTTCAGTTATATTTCCATCGACCTAACGTGGCTTCCCTCGGTTTTTTTTTTCTATAAATATTTCATGGCAGTGTTCTAATGAGCTTTACTCTTTGGTACCATGACCACATGAATTTAAACGTACTACTAGATTGGCAATTAGGTCTCATCATTTTACTGTTGAAATCGCTAAATGTAACCGTAAGTTCTATTCTAATAGTTTCTTTTTTCGAACTTCTCACCTGTGGAACTCTTTTCCAATTTCCGGCTTCCCTGTCACCTATAATATTCAAAAAATTAAATGTAACGTCAATCATCATCTGTCTTCCTGAAAAGATGTTCTTTTATTGTCCTTTCTCCTGCCTAACATTTTCTCCTTTTACTTCCCGTAACTCCTTGTGTTTTTCTTGTGGTATCCTCGGCTTACTTATGGTGACCTACTTGAAATATAAGAAAAAGATTGACGCAGAAAGATATTCGAGTAATTTGTAATATGTTCTTTTATTTTCCTTTCTCCTCATTCTCTTTCACTCTCAGTAACCCCTGGCGTCTTAGTGGAATTATCGCGATGCTTGGAGTGAAATGAGAAACAAAAATGTGTCTATCTACACCGAGCAAGAAATCGAAACTTGAATCGTAATTAGTTTTACTGACAGCAGAACATTTTCTTAGTAAATTGATGTCGAGCCAGTAAGGTTCTTTTAGAGTCAGGTCAGGAGAAACATTTTGGATTTATATAGTTCTTAAATGTATGTTCATACAATCTGTAATACTAAAGTGAGAGAAATTAAATGTATAATTAAGAAATTAATCTTTTATTATGTATTATATAGTCATTATTATAGTGCGTCAAGCTTCATTTTCAGCGACACCGGTCAAGTATAGTAACTGCGTAATAGCAATTAAAGAGTAAAGCAAAATAGATTTAATTTCTTCCGTATATATTTTCCAAAGAAATTCTATTAAAAGTGGAAAATATATTTGGGAGAGAATTTTTTAAATTTTTATTAGTAATTTTTCGATGCAGATAAATACTTTTCTTGTCTCCACATTAGTAATAAAAGAGAAATTATAGCCTTACAGTGAACGGTTACAAACGATAATTTTTAATATATCCGCTTAACAGAAAAGTGGTAAATAGCCTTTTTTCGATGATGAACATTTTTTTAGGTCAAACCTTAACTTTATTTCAATAAGTATTCATGCTAAATTCGATGATGGTATACGAAACAGTTTTGTGATGTATCGCGAACAGAGAAGCGCTTCTTAATTACATATTCGAAGAGATGCTAAGAATTTCTCGCCTGGACAAGAAGTCCTTACAAAAAATATCTGGTCGTTTCATCCGATTTTAATATGTTAAATAACTGAAGAGACAAGGCTCTATAGCCTTGGATAGCACTCAGTTTAGAAGGATGTCTCTGGATGCAAAAGTGGAGAAGGCAACGGGAAATCAATCCACAATCTCTCCCAAGAAATTATGGCAAGTCACAAATATTATAGAAAGGAAGCTGTGGAGAGCCACTATTGCTAATGTCCTAAAAGGACGTGATATTAAATTTAAAAATATTGTTTGACTTAACTTACATTCTTAAGTTTTTTGTATGAATGCTGAAGTATTCATTATAAATCAATTTAATTACATGATGTATGCAAGTATGAAAATATTTTTAACCGCCATATCTATAGTTCCCTATAATCTACAAATAATATCACTTGTTCCCTATAATGTACAAATAATTTTTATACAAAGTTTATAAGCAAAGTATTAAGAAACAGGAAAATTTCGTTTGAAACAAAGAAAATAATACTGAACTGTTACGTAATATCAGTCATCCTATATGGTAATCTCCTCAAAAATGAAGAAGAGACTTGAAGCAACTGAAATGTGATTCTACAGAAGGATGCTGAGAAATACCATGGACCGATCATGATAGCAACGAGGAAGTTTTAGAAAAAATGGAAACAAAAAGGATTCTTGAAAAAGAAAGATCTGAAATTTCTAAGGCATAAGAGGATTTGGAAAATTTGTTACTCATCGGACAGATTGAAAGCAAGAGGGACAGAGGAAAACAACGCATAACCTACCCAGCGAATTAGTGCAAATGGTTGGCGGAACAAGGTTTAGGAGAGATAACAAAAAGGAGAAAAATATTAAGTGCTAGTAAGGAGAGGAAATTGTGGAGAGCCATGATAACCAATGTCCTGACGGGACACGGCACATAAAAGAAGAATATTATATCTTCCATTATAAAATTTACTAATATTTCTATTTAGTAATGACAAAAAAAAATATGATTCTACATTTAACTTGTCGCTTTTCTATTCGTTTCAGCCTTCCCCAGCCGTTTTTATAAGTGTATCTAAGAGGCACGGTGGAGTAATGGATAGCGGCTCGGAGTGAGGAATCGGAGAGCCGAGTTCGAATTACATTCACTTACCTGCTAATACCCTTGGGAAAGGTACGAATCCTCTTCTCCCCACCAGCTATAGGTATCGAAAGATACATAATCGCCTAAGCGTGTATCAAATATGGCACAAAACTGACTGATCTAACTCACACCCGTCTCGGCTTATGCTGAAGTAAGTTAAACTAAGATAGATAGATAGATAGATAGATCAAATTGACTTATACCTGTGACCGGAAACCATTAATAATAAGTTTATAACTCGTTATTGGATAACCAGACAGCACTTCCCCATTGAACTGATGGACAACCTCGCCTACAATAAATTGCAATTGTGCATATCATTATCATTCCTATGACCGGGTCTGTTCGTAAGGATGCCGTACCGCTGGGGATCTGACCAGTTCCCTCCATATATGAAAGCCGGAGCTATTCATACATGTTCATCCTTCTCAAAACCACAGCCGATGATTCTACGTTCTGTCCGTTGACTTCGTTCTACGAGATTTTTCCTCTAAGTGATGTCGTGTCAACAACTGGCTGCATACATACAGCTACTAAGTTTATAGATGGCGGTTGATTGAAAAGAAAGGTTTACCGATGCTTTTGATAGGTCTTGTTTTTTAAATCCTGTTAGCCACCTAACACACCATATTGTTGATTGATTGATTTTTACGTCTTATCAACCCTTTTGTGTTATTTACAAACGAAACACATTTGGATTGTATATACACACACATATATATATATATATATATATATATATATATATATATATATATATATATATAGCATGAAACAAAGTGTTGACTTCAATGTTCACTTTTATATATATATATATATATATATATATATATATATATATTAATAAGATTTTTTAGTGAGTATTGTATTAACAGTTTTTAGACATAACAATGATTATCCTGATACATTATCTCATTTCATCAGATAAGCCCCCGGTCCTGTGGTAGGTACTACTACTGGTACAGTGATCAGATACACATACACGCATACCTCAGCACTTGAAGATTGCGTTGTGCATGAAACTCCCAATCATGCTTGCAGTGAGGAACAATACATACATACATA
>CAHIKZ030005292.1:372500-392500 GCA_903632075.3 Acanthosepion pharaonis | reverse complement strand
ACCTGCACGTATTTTGTCTTTTCTTTCTTTCTTGCTTTCTGTATTCTTACCACATCTTCAATATTTTCTTTTTTACCCCCTTTTCTCTTTTCCTTGTCGCTTATCAACCCGTTTAATGTTAGACCTGACTGTTTAAGTCAGGCTTTCATCTATTCTTTATTTCTCTAATTATTTTACTTTTTCTCTATCAATTTCGCTTACCGCGCAATTCTTTTAGCATCACTGGCTTCTTTCAACTCGCGTCTCCGTGTAGGACTTACGGCCATAGAATATTGAAATATCGGTTCCGATCCGATCACCGAATTTAAGCAGCATTGAATCAAGACAGTACTGTACCTAGATGGTTGACCGCTTGGGAATACCATGTGCTGTAAGCTTGGATGTGCGGGTGGTGTAATGGATAACGGCACGGAATGAGTTCGAATTCCAACCAGATTCGTTACATTAACTTACGCACAATTACACTTGGGAACGTTATCAGTTCAGCTTTTCTAACATCGTCATTTATAGGGTAAATAGTAGTACTTGGATCTAAAAATAACTATCTCCAAAAATTGGTTAATTCTTTTCTTTGTGAGTGAATGATTCACTCACAAAGAAAAGAATTATTCTTACAAATCAAAAAAAAAAAGAGGTTTCGAGTTTAAATAACCTACAAAATGTTGATAAGACATATAAAAAAAAGTGCGTCTCCTTTTAGAAAGAGTTTTTTTTGTTTTTTTCATCTTTTATTTTCTCTTCTAGTTTTTTTTATCTTCGCTTTTCTTTTAACTTTCCCAATGTTTATACTTCTGTTTATTTTGCCTAACTTGCTGTCACTCCTATCACTTAAAAAAAACCAAAAAACTTTCACATTGTTGTCATGACAACGACTCTAACCTTCAGTCTCGAAGGTATACATTCTTATTTTTTAATAACTCCAAAACTGGGGAAAAAAAACAGCCACGTCAGATCGAAACTTTCGTATGGCCCTCGTGCACGGCGCCAAACTCGTTCAGAAATATCTAAACTGTCACCTGTATACAACCGCTTTCTCAGATCAATGGCTAAAAATGACTCCCAGTGAATAAAGTGTAAAGGTCTTAGCGAGGACTATCCTTCGAACCCGGCGGACTGGCGCTACATATTCACAAACAAAGAAATGTGCGAAATAACGGAAATCACACTACTTGAGGATTTTCAACAACAGCTAGAATAGCCAAAGAGAAAATAATGACATAACCAATATGTTGATGTTCCACACTACTTCAAACAAAAGGTTAGCAAGGAAACCCCCATCAGTACTGGAAAGTGAATGCCGAATGTTTTCTTATAAGGAGACAGTTAATGTTACCATTACCGTTCTTCTTCTCAGGTTGTAGACGATCATGGCTCTCCACAATTTCCTGTCCTTCGTAGCCCTTGAGAAACTTTGTCCTTCTGTTATTTCTCCTAAACCCTGTTCCGCCATCCATTTACTCACGCTCACTATGTTATGCTTTGCTTTCCTCTGTCCCTTTTTCCCACTGTCCTGTGAGTATCAGATTTTCCAAGCCCTTCTTCCTCATTATATGCCCCAGAAACCTCAACTGTCTCTTCCTTATGTTGAGTATTTGTTTCCTTTTTGTTTCCATTTTCTGCAAAATTTCGTCGTTACTGATATGTTCTGTCCACTGTATGCTCAACATCCTTCTGTAAAACTATATTTTTGCTGCTTCAAGGTCGTAAGTCCTACACGGAGACGTGAGTTGAAAGAAGCAAGTCATGTTAAAGAAATGTGCGTGGAAAGCGAAATTGATAGAGAAAAAGTAAAATAATTAGAGAAATAAAGAATAGATGAAAGCCTGACTTAAACAGTCAGGTCTAACATTAAACGGGATGATAAGCGACAAGGAAAAGAGAAAAGGGGGAAAAAAAAGAAAATATTGAAGATGTGGTAAGAATACAGAAATCAAGAATGAAAGCAAGTCTCTTTTTCATCTTTGAGGAGACTGTCCAGCACTCACTCACACGAGGGCAGATATCACATAGCAATTTAGTACTCTTTTCATTGTTTCTAGCTAAATTTTTCTGTTTCTTAGTATTGTGCTTAGCTCTTGGAATGCTTCCTCGACTATTCCAATACACCTCCGGAACTCAGTGTCGCTCCTCTGTTAAAACACTTCCTATATATTTAAATTTCAGCCCTTGTTTGATTTTGGTACCTCCGATTTGCCATTTGCACTTTGGGCTTATCCTTTTGCTAGCTACCATGCATTCTGTCTTTTTGCAGTTAATGTTTCCATTAATAAAGCATATTTCATCTACTTATCTAAGAACTGTCTATGATTGCGCTATTTATTTATTTATGTATGTGCATCATATCCATACCAGATGTCTGAAGACTATCTTTGGGGATTGAGCGACAGCAAGACCTCTCAAACCTCCTGTACATTTCACAGTATCCTTGCAAACCCCGTTACGCCTTATTTTAAATTCTTTTAGGGCCAGCATGCTCCATTCACTAATCATATGGTTTACCATCACATTTTTCCTTTATCAGTCATTATTTTGATATATTTTATCATCGTCTCGACGTAATTCATCATAATTCACTTGCTCTGGAATTATATGACATTAAGATGGATGTACGGGTTTTGTATTGGATGGCTGCTTGTGAAATGAGAAATCGGAGAGCCGAGTTCGAATTCTACTCGGCTTTATTGCATTCAGTTACAAAGACTCTTGGAAAAGTTATAAATCCATTTCTTCCCTCTAGCTATGGATTAAATAGTCGAACTTGTATCCGAAAAAAATCATTGATACTCTAAAAAAATTCCTTAATTCCATATGCACTCACTAGAAAAAAAGAATTATACTTACAATCCAAAAATTATATTTCAGCTTTAAATAACCTACAGAGGGTTGATAAGCTGTAAAAAACAAACGAATCAATCAACATATGATGTAATTCCGTAAAATGATTTTTTTTTAATTGGTAATTTGGAGTGTGTGTGTGTGTGTGTGTGTGTTTTCAATATACTAACTATATGAAGAGAGGTCGCGTTTTTGTTTCATTACTATCGAGAAAGTCCTCCAGATTACGAATTTCAAATATCAATTTTTTTTTTTTTGATTTTCAAGGATTTTCAAAGAAATCACGTCATATTGTTTTGGCTTGCGTATGGTGGATACACGCCATAATAATTTTTACAAACTTTAATAATTTTATCTTGACTGATACAATTCAAAGGGTTGTTCGGACAACTGAAATACGACCTGAATGGATGTGCAGGTGGTGTAATAGATAGCGGCTACCGATTTCGAATTCCAGCCAATACGCCGATCCGTTTTTCAAATTCCCGCTTTTAATCTGTTGCGTTCAGCTTCGCACTGGCACCATTGAGGAAAGTATGAATTCATCCTTCTAGGGGTTAAAAAGTAGCGTAGACTGCTCGCTCCGACTGTGGACAACAGTCAGCCTAGGAGAAAGACAACTAAATTCAAAACTTTGGGGAAAATAACAGGAAAACACCCTACTACTTTCCCAAGGAATCATGGTAATTCACTTGATAATAAAGAAACGGAATCTGTGAAGCACCATGTTTGTCTATGTTCTGAAGAGACACGGTATTTAAAAACTCTAACTAGTTATATATATATATATATATATATATATATATATATATATATATATCACATATAACTAGTTGCAATTGAACTCCGTGCATAAATAATGCATGTGTATGGTTTGAAGATCGAATTGTGACATAGAACTGACAGTCACTATGCAGTGTAGATTCCTATACTAAACTGTCTATAACTATAAACTCTCTATTTCCGATATTGGGGTTTCTTCCCCTATCTTACAAGGGCACATTTTTACAAATTATTCGTTAAAACGTAAAGAACATATTATGTCTGCTTGGTTAAATGACGCCAAAAATGATATTCTATGATAGTTCCGTTGTATGCAGTGTGCGATATCTATCTTAAATAAAAACAATTAATTATTTAAATAAGAAATTAGTGTGGTGTTCTCCCTCTAATAGTCTATGTTAGACTCTTCCGCCTACTATAAAATTAGTAGGAGAGAAGGCTTCGGGGAACAGGGAATAGTGAATGGATTGAGCGGTAGTTCATTCGATACACTCTTTCTAGTCGTGTCATACTCTTCTGTTGTACTTACTGATTAATATACGATATATCTGCAAACCTGGTTTTTGTTATCACAACAGAAATAAATAATAAAACTGAATACGCCTATATTTTTCAAAAACTTTAGAAAACCCCAGAATATTCAAGAAATATTTTACCTAAATATGTCCTGTCTTTGACATCGGAAATAACATTGTTACACCATCTTTTGATACTGAGAGCCGAAAAATAGAGAAAAGAAAGAAAAAGAATAATGAGAGTGTATAAAGAACTAAAAACTTATGAAAAGAAAAAATTACTACGACATCGTACACGTGTGCACATGCGCACACGTACAGGCATACACACGCACACAAACAGAAACACGCGCACACAAGTAAAAATAAAAAATAAACCGAACACCAAAAAAGGCGCATATTTTTTTTAACTAAATATAGAAATAACGAAAGTGAAAAATCCGCAGACAGTTGCTATCTCCTGACGAGTGGACTGAATGATTACAGAAAGTTTCGCCTGCGAAACGAAGTAGAGGTGCTGAATATAACTTCAATCTGCTGTAACAAATTTGATATTGATATTGATCCTATATATATATATATATATATATGTGCGTGTATATATATATATATATATATATATGTATATATATATATATATATATATGTGTGTGTGTGTGTGTGTGTGTGTGAGAGAGAGAGAGAGAGAGAGAGAGAGAGACTTTCAGACATGCGTGGGGGTCAATTGCTCGACCGTTTAGTTCAAGAGGAAAAAGCCAGCCGGTGATTATGGAAACACTGCCAGCCTGTGATTATGGTAACACTTCCATCCAGTTTAAGTTAATGATGTGACAAGTTGTCATAAATGGATTTGAGACATTTAGCGCACGTCATAAAGTGAGACTTTGTTGTAGGGTTATCTAACAATTCAGCGAGCTGAATTTGAATTTCGATCTGACTACAAATTAATGGTGGCCTCAGGCTAAAAGCAAGAGCTCTCTTATGCTGCTAAAAAAAAAATAAAAAAATAAAAAGCAAAACCCAGCGTAGAACTGTCATTGGTGTCACCTTACGAGAACATCTCTAGAAATGAATAGGCAGTGTCATTAATATGGCTGTCTGTCGGAACTATGCACGAATCCACTGAGGATATCCAAAAATGCTTCTAAGCGTCCAGTTTCTTAAGAAAAGACCGGATCTATAGGAGGAAGTGTTGTGCGTAACCCTAACATTGAACTGATTTTCGCGATTTTCATTTCAGAGTGAAAGCAGTGTTGATCATATATCAGTTTGATGCATATATTTCCAGCATAATCGCTTGAACAATGTTAGGAAAGTCTTAGAAGTGTCTTTTGTGCAAGTAGTGCAATGGTTAAGTCTTGAAACGAGAAATCATATTCGTTACACTTCGCATAAATACTTTTGGGAAAGGTACGACTCCATCCCTCCTCTCCCCTTGGCTATGGGTTAAATAGTAAGATAGACCGGTTTCCCTAGCCGTTGTTGGCAACCAGTCAAACAGAAGTAAAAATTCTGAATTCACAAAGAGACTCTGATCCCCACTACGGTAAATCCGATTGATGAATAGAGTTGTGTCATTGACTATACTCGTTCGAATAAAGTTGATTATAAGCCATAATAAACAAAAAAGGATAGAAAAATGTGTTCTAGGTGAAACTTCCAGAAACACGTTTTGTTCATTTTTTGCTCGACACGGAAAAAGTTATGGCGATGGAAAAAAATGCATTTATATGCATAGAATAAAAAACGGAAAAAGGTCGAACTAACATATTAACGCGCCACTTAGTGAATTTGGTGACATAATAACAGATCAATCCCTAGACTACAAGTATTACAGATATAATCAGACATAGAAACAGGACTGGCAATAACTGAACAATTAACCATGACAAGATATCTCATGGACCGTATTTACATTAGTCGGACTATTGTCCTCATCTTTGTCGCCATATTTGTCACAACGTTTCGGCCGTTGTACGCTCCGGCCTTCTTCAGGTGGTTGGAATTTCGAACTGAACCCTTTATTTCGCTCACTGGGGTAGACTGTTCTAGTTCCATGTGCCATGTTTGATGGATGTCAGTTATCAGTTATCTTCTGTTAATTTCCCTCTGAAAGTTATCCACTGCCTTAACCGGGTATTGAACTCACACTCTTTGGGTCTGTCACTGGATCTAACCAACGCCTTTATCCACTGTGACATGTGTCCTTGAGAAATATAGACAAGCCGTAAATGGATCAGTGTGGAATGCTTTAAAGGTTACCAAGATTACCAGGATTCATAGACACCTGAAGAAGTCCAGTGGCTGCAATGGCCGAAACGCCCTGATTTTAACGAAATGGTTGATGACTGTAAATAATTTAAATGAAGTCGTTAACATTCTAACCTTAAGTGAATATACTAGTGGAGGGTTTCTATTTGTTTGATGGGGTTGAAATGAGTTTTTTTTTGGGGGGGGGTGTTTTTTTTGTTTTGTTTTTTTGTTTTTTGTTTTTTAGGAACGAAGATGGCTGGTTATTTTGCTTCATGATAAATTCCGACGCTTGGTTACGAGATGCACTCAGCAGACAAAAGTTTGGCTGAAATAACGCGGGTTCTCATGTGCTGCATTTTCACCGCCAAACTCTTTGTTCATTTTGTATCACGAAACACTCTTTTCTATTCAGACGGTGGAGTAATGGATAGAGGCTCGGAGGAGGAATCGGAGAGCCGAGTTCGAAATCCAGTCGAATCCATTACATTCACTTAAGTGCTAATAACCTTGGGAAAGGTAAGAATCCTCTTTTTCCCCTCGCAACTATGGGTAAATAGCAGGACAGACCGGATTCTATAGCCTTGAATGGCAATTGGTCTACCGCAGAAAGAAATGGCAACCTACTGCGGGAAAAAATCTGCCTCGTCAATCATGTATCGAAAGATACATGATTGCCTAAGCATGTATTCTCCGAATCAAACCCGGAATCGTTCTTTTATAAATCAGTATACTATTTAGTTGATGCTCGACGTTTGTATAAAACATAAATCATTTATGGCAATATTCTTGATAGTAATTAATGCAGAAGAACTGATAATGGAACAATTTAGTCATCGGGATTTTTGTCTTGTAAGACTTTTATATTTGGTTCTGGGTGAAGAGTGATAAAGAAATTAAGTAAAAAATAAAAAAAACAATTATTTAAATACAATCGCCATCTTATGTCTCCTTGAAACCGGTTCTTTTATTGTTTCCTCTACTCAATAAAAATGAATGCTGGACAGTCTCATCACTGATGGTGAAGAGTCTTGAAGCAAAAAAAATGTGGTTCTACATAAGGATGCTGAGAATACCATGGACCGCACATCTGAGCAACGACAAAGTTTTAAACGTATAACTGGCAACATTATTGTTTCCAAAAAAAAAAAAAACGCACACCCGGCAACATCATTGTTTCCAAAAAAAACGCATAGCTGGCAACATTATTTTTCTGAAAACACCATCTGAGGCCTTCCTTGCTGTTGGATGTAGTTTATCATCATACCCAGGACGCGGATGTAGTTTATCGTCATACCCAGGACACGGACGTAGTTTATCGTCATACCCAGGACGCAGATGTAGTTTGCTTATTTGTTTACGATATTAAAAAAATAGAAATGAACTGGGTGTTTTAATCATTACACGTTTCTTTCTCTTACTTTCTGTTTCAAAAGTTATTTTTGAAAATTCAGGGAGAAGTGCGAACTAAATATATATGGTAATATATTTTATTATACTAATTAATCTATCATATTTTTAGGTTTGATATGACTTTATTATATTTCTATATATTAATAAAAATGAAAAAAAAATATATATATTGTCTTACATTAAGAACAAATATTGAACAATTTATAAAAAAAACAAGAATTTTTTTTTCTTCGGCGAGAATGGGAGACAAGAGGCCATCACCTCTCTTTCTTTTCTTTGTTTTTTCTTTTTTAATCATTCCACCCCAGACAAGGCATTAAAGCCACTAAGACGCAAAGGCTTGCTGAGTGCTAGAGAATATGTGACAGATACTTTTAATGCGAGTGAACAATAAATGAACAAGAATTAAGATATGATAACGATTGACATTGCATTTAAACTTTTGAAGATCAAAGTTGACTGGAAAGCTGTAAAAGATTTCCACAATTGAGAAATGCGAAAGGTGAAAACTGTTATCATATCTAAACAGTTCAACTGTAAAATGATGAAACATCGCCGCCAATCTAGTACTTAAATTCATAAAGTCTAGGTACCATAAAGGAAAGTTAATCCGAACCATTACCATGAAAGTATTTATAGAAGAGGCACGGGAAGCTACATTACGGCAGGTTGGAAATTGACTTTAGCAGAGACGCCAGGTCAGGACCATTAATATTGCTGATTCTTTTTTGGATTTTATCAAGAATCTCTAAATATACAGATATATTGTAACAGCAATATTCAAAGCATGGATGAATTGTCTCGATTTCGTTTTATTTTAATTTGGTGACACTACGTTGGAGTAATGGATAGCGATTTGGATTGTGGAGTCGGAGAGTCGAGTTCGAATTCTAGTCGAATCCATTACATTCACTTACGTGCTAATACCATTGGGAAAGGTATGAATCCTCTTCTTCCCCCAGCTGTGAGTAAATAGCAGGACAAACAGGGGTCTTGGATGGCAACTTGTCTACCGCAGAAAGAAAAATCTACCCCCGTCAGTCATGTATCGAAAGCTACATGATCGCCTAAGCGTGTATCACGAATGGCACATAACTGATATGAATGTGCTACTAACTATGCAGTATTGCGCAGGTTCTATATATAAATGATAAGGTCATTGTACATCTACATTCTGCATTACCTTTTCATTTTCCAGTCTCATTTTTCATCTTTCCTTATACTGTCGACATTTAATAGGTTTCGCTGCGTGTGAAACCGCGCCAGGTGAACGACATGCGGCTTTTTGACATTTTGTATGTCACTTGTGGAATTCTATTAATTGAGCTTCTTTACGATCACAATTAATAAAAAGTAAATATGATCAAAATGTAAAGATCTGTAATTAAATAGTTATTGTTTTTTTAATATTATGGCAGTTAAATTTTATTCACTGAAATACAAGTCAGTATATTTCCTTTGTTATATATATATATATATATATATATATATATATATATATATATATATATATATATAGAGAGAGAGAGAGAGAGAGAGGAGAGAGAGAGGGGGAGACAGTGGAGTAGTGGATAGCGGCACGGATTGAGGAATCGGAGAGCCGAGTTCGAATTCAGTCGAATCCATTACATTCACTTACGTGCTAAGTGGCAAAGTTATTAATCCTCTTCTTCTCCCTCCAGCTATGGGTAAAAAGCAGGACATGCTGGGTTCTATAGCCTTGGATATAGGATTGTCAGCTACAAGAAAACAGAAGGCATGGTTGTCAGCAAACGAAACAGTTCTAAAGACTTGTTCCACAACAGAGACATCAAAATCAAGCCAATGCAGAAATATAACATCACGGCGAAAGAGGTCTTCCAAAAATTAAGGAAAGAAAAAAGATAGGAAAATCTCGTTAGAAACAAAGAAAAAACTGCTGTACTGCTATGTAATATCAGTGAGTGATGAACAATCTCCTAAATAGATGAAGAGGAAGTTTAAGCGGTAGTGATGTAGTACTACTGACAAATACTGAGAACACTATGAACAAAAATTGTAAGCAACGAGGACGTTTTACAATCAAAAAGACCCAGCTGTCATTTCTGGACCACATAATGGAGAAAGAGTGCTTGGAGAATTTAACACTCGTGGGACATACTAAAGCAGAGAGAGACAGCGAGTAACCTATTTAACGAGTTTGTGTGAATGGATTGCAGAACAAGCACAAAGAATGGCGGTAAGGAGTCAAAAGTCAAGCGAAAGAAAGCTGTAGAGAGTCATGACCGTTTATGTCGATAATGGACATAGCACAAAGAAAAAGAATTAGAAGCATAATGCATTTAAAATGTGGGTACCAAATGACGTAATTGGTCAGAGAAATTGTTAATCTTTGCTCCAGGATGGTGTTGCCTTTTCCATATGCCAACATCATTATCATTAATAGTATTAGTAGCAGGCTTTTAAAGTGAGATAACGATGGTAGTCATTTAATAATGGTACACTGGGAATATGTGTCTGGCACAAAGCTACATGCAACCCTGAGATACCTATTTAGGTTGAATTGTCACTAGCAGTGAAGCGGTGTGTAAGGAGAGACCATCACTGTTTTTAAGTCTTTATATTATCACCATGACATTCTAATGCTGTTTGTTCCTTTGTCCTTTAGTTACTTGGAGCGTACGTTACGCCCTATTGATACCTTATAAGTAAAAGACTATTCAATTTTGACCGCGAGGAAAGATAGAAAAGACATACCAGAGATGCTGCTTTGTTATTTCACTCAGAAGAAAGAAAGAAAGAATGTTAAAGCTCTCATATGTTTAACGTCTGCTTTTCTGAAATGGAAAACCTTGTCAGTTTTTAACCTTTTTATTTGTACCCTCTTATTGTTGACCATGTTCACCATAGTCTATGAATATAGAATCCAGCGCAGTACGTAATCTGTTCAATGAAACAACGTTAAAGATTAACACTCACGAGTCAGACACTCTACTGAATCTGACTCTATCGCCAATACCACCAGCAGCTGTTCCGTAATTCTTCAGTCTTCGATATCAAAGGCTGGCAGGGAATATTCGGAAAAAAACATGGCCGCCTTTATACACGTCGTATTGAATATTTTGAGCCTTCTGATTGGTGTACTATAAAATGAGTCAGCTCATTTTGGCTGGCTCACTAGTACAACAGGGTACCCAAAAATTCCAACATTTACTTCTTTAAATAATGACTTATATTCATATTTATGATTTTATTACAATATTTTACTAAATTTTCAGCACAAATATTTAATGATGCAATAGGGGAGTTTTCTTATCTTTTGAACAGGAATAGACGTCTATCCTCTGTTTCCTGTTTAGGATTCTAAAGCCTTCTCTTTAACTCCCAGTAGCCCCTAGCGTCTTAGTGACCTTATCTCCTTACTTGGTGTGAATTGATTAAAAAAGAAAAATGGTGGAACTCACAAAGAGCTTATTCTATCATTAACTTAATTAAGCTTTATCAGAAAAATCAAATACCAAAATCCTGAAATTTTCACGGGTACTACTAATTAATAATAGTAATAAGTTTTGAGTTGGTAGTTGCAAGGCCGGTGCGTACTATCCCTGAACCCTCCGACGGGTGGGGAGATCCCAAGCCTGATCGGAGGCCCCCGGGCAGTGCTTTAGGACACTCGCTCTCTTACCAGCATTTGTTTCTTTCTAACTACATCATGTATACGTTACAAATTAAACTCAGCACAATTATTAAAGGATTTTCGCGGATTTTGACGTCATTCTGGGGAGGAGGGAGTTCAAATTCGTGAATTTGTTTTACTTATGGTAAGTCTCGAAAAAGCACAATATTAAATTATTCAACTTTTTAACAAGAAAAATCTCAATCTGATGTTAAAAATTACCGCAAAATATTGTTGATTTATTTAAGATGGATTGATCTATTATGACATGTCTCTAATTTGAATTTAGATACATTGCATTTATTTTCAATTTTCCTAGTTAAATTGAACACCTATATTGCATATGATCTATTATTGTACATAATTACGTTTCAATAAAATTTGTATTTTATATGAATACTACCTTATGAAAATTGAGATGTAGTATGGCCCAGTATCATAGACTAGGGGTGGGAGTGGGGGTGAGGACACAGGGCACTTGCACCGGCCCTGGTTAATTGTAATTTTGGCAATCGCGATAGAAATGACTTTATTTATTATTAATCATTAATTAATTTTTTTCTGATTGTTCACTTATCTTTTGGTTCACTCCAGATGAACAGCGTAAACATGGCGTCACCCGAGAGAAACTCTTCTCTGCTGACTTTCTCTGGTTGTCTTGGTAACAACCATGGTCGCGTTTATACACGAAAGCAATATTTTGCAATGCCTTTGAAAAAGAAAAAAAAATATAACATTAATGAAGTAAAAATAAAAGAGAGAATACAATAATCACAGTTAGAATTTCAAATTCAGCCATGTTTCCAAGCAGGCAAGGAATGCATAGTCATTTAGCAATCTTAAATCGATGTAAGTTAATATGAAATCATTAATAAGATATTACTTATACGTAGCGTGCGATTGTTTGCCATCCGTGATGAAAAGCAGATGTCGACTTCTGTTGCGGTCCAATCGGATGATATGGTTTAGTAACTATTGCTTTCTGAAGAAACAGGAAATTGACCTATTTGATAATATAACTATGTTGATATGCCGTTAAAAAGATGTACATAAGATGCTTATGGTACATACATGTAATATTACTATGTTGATATGCCGTCAAAAAGATGCACATAAGATGCTTATGGTACATACATGTAATATTACTATGTTGATATGCCGTTAAAAAGATGTATATAAGATGGTTCTGGTACATACATGTAATATAACGATGTTAATATGCCGTTAAAAAGATGTACATAAGATGCTTATGGTACATACATGTTCGTCTTTTGGTATTACGATGATCATCATTATCCTATTCCTTTCTTTTTAATAACAATAATACTAATAATATTTTAAAATGATTTTCAATCAACCATAGTGCATATTTAGTAGTCCTTATATGATTAGGATTGGTTGTAAAATTAAAAAAATTACAGTCAAGTCTTTTAAAGTGTGGATGTATTCCCGCAAAACTCAGAATGGATACATTATTTATGATGGTGATATTTCATCATTCTAGAAATAAAGATCTGAAATTTCATCATTATAAAAACAATTTTCCCCCTACAAGGGTAGCAGTAGTAAAACGAACACAGACTGGACATGACGTATCTTCTTCGCTCCGTAAAAATCATCAGTTTACGGTTTCAAAACCTTCCCTTAACCACGAAATTCTCGGAACAATTATACACAAGTAAGCCCAAATTTTAAAGAAACAAAAACAGACAATAACTATGGGAACATTTAACATTTAATTTTGTCATTAATTTCAATACGTCTCTCAAAGTCATATTGTTATATGTTATTGTTATACATCTTATTCATTTCATTTTCAGTATAAAATAGAGAAAAGAAATCCTCTATCAACTACTAATATATATAACACGAGGTAACTTACATTAACAACACTCAACATCAACCCCGTTACATATTCAATATGCTATAAAAAAAAAAACAGACATATTTATTAATAGTTTTGTCCATAGTGCCCTAATGACTTATTCCGAGATTAAGATAGATTTAGAAATAGAGTTTATTAAGAATTGAATCAGTTGCTAGACAGACTGGTTCACTGTGTCGTGACAGACAATTTTTTCTCGTCAGTATTCATCTTTCACATTTATAAATCTACTATTCATCTGTATATGAGCACATTCGCTTTTTGACTATAAGACACAGGTTCGAATCTCACCATGGTCATTTGTCAGGCAGGTGACTCCTTAATGTTTTTGATCTTTTGGAAAGTGCCTGAAAACCATACTGAGGAATCTTCCACAACAAGCCAGTTGACCCCTGCTATTCTTGTTGTAATTTTCACCATCACAATCTTACAAAATATATAACAAGCATTCATTGGTTAATCACCTTCAATCTCGCTCGCTGATTGGTCAGCTCCGACCAATCAGATATCCTGCACGCGAGGAATGAAATTTCCCGCGTTTTCGTCCGGAGCCTCTCACGTGGTACAACAAAATTATAAAAACAGAACACGTGTAAACTCCCTCGTGTTTCTTTTCATTCATCTCTCTCTCTCGCGTCTCATTCCTTGCTACCAAGTACCAAGATGTAATCTTCAAGAATTCCCCTCTTAACTAATGCAGTCAGACGTTAAAGACCCTTACCAACATTCATGCAAGTACGAACTCTGAAATCTCTTCTGAACTTTTACCAACTTGTACAATACACAATTCCAAACATGCTAAAGAAACTTTATTCTTCTAAACTACAGTTTAATAATTACTTTCACTTTATGAACTTAGGTACAAATATTACCTAGTCTAAGAGACACAACTCTGTCTAACCTTTTCACTCAGTATTCATGCATGTATATCAAATATTGATAAATTCAATTGTTACGTTTTGAAACAATACGTTATGTTTTTGAATAATTATTCTATGTCTTGTATTAATTGTTGTGGATGGAAGATTATTGAACACACACAATTTTAAGCCTTCTGATAATTCAAACCTTCTATTCCTCTCCAACACACATCACACACATCCGCAACAACACCACGGGTTGTGCTAGCATCATCAGCGTTGATGGTTTGAGCGTGCTGGCCTTGTTCCGGCTGTTGAAACTGTAACTAACGCGCGCTCAACTGCGTTGAATAGAATAAAAACTATGCGCGGACGTTAATAAAGTTGATCCCTTTCGATGTCATTCTCTCGACTGCCAACGTCACTTTCCTTGTTGACGTCACAACCAGCCATCAAAGAGAAGATAGAACTTAGGGACTCAGCTCCAAATCAGTGTTGTCCCTATCCTAGGCTAGCTACCAAACTAGAGAGAGCAGCCTGCCTTACACATTTACCCACAGCTGAGAGGTCGGAGGAAGAATACATGCCTTTCACAAGCGCAAAATGAATGCAAACAACTTCAGTCGAAACTCGAACTCGGGAAGCCCGATAACCGGTGTGCGCTTCCTCACTATCATTGTCGACTCTTAATGACATAAAAGACGCAAAAGAAAATTGCTGAAACTCTTAATTGACATTCCAATATGCTAATGTGCATTTAAAACCAATCAATGGTCTTTTAAATATTGATAATCGAGTAACAATGGAATAGGCGATCAGACACGTGTTATGAAGTAGAATTTACTTGACAATATTGATAAAAAAAATTCTTAACCTGGAAATATAAAACATTATGGAATCCATGTTTCCATGTAAAACTGGGCGTTTTTTATTGTTCGTAATTTTGAGAAGAGTTATTGACATTTCGAATTTTTTTATTGAACTCAAAGTATTAATCAACTGTCGAAAGGAAGTTTATTGTATTTTTATTACTAACTTTCATGAACTTGTGTTAATCACACATTTCAAACAATCGTTGAAGTGTCTTTTTTATGAGTTTCCACAAAAAAAACAAAAAAAACTAACGTCCATAATTTTACGTTACAGATGCTTAAAAAGGAAAAAAAAAACAAACAAAGATGCTGTACTTTCTTTTTCCCAATGAAAAAGACACAAAATGTTTGGTCTTTTCCTTAATCTCAAGCGCTAAAATTAAAAACCTAACGCTTTATTCTAGCCACGAAACTTTAAAACAAGTTTCCCAACATGGACGATATCGCCCACTGGTGGAAGATTTTAGTTGTTGGGTGGGCGATGAGAAAATGAACAAAAAATGGTGGGCGAATGGGAATTTTGGTGAGCGATATAGGATTTTGATTATTAAAAATGTATTTCAACATACGCTACCCGAATAAAATATTCAGAGATATGCAAAGGAACTGTATAGGAGATTAAATAGGAATAACTGGGTCACATTCCAAGATAAGATATAAATATTCAGGCAAACAAGGAATATTTCGGTATTTTCTATAGTTTTGGGAAGGGTCAATAACATTCAAATATTCTTCAGACGAAATTTTCCGATATGATTTAATGGAATATGCATACACCTGTGTTCCCTCTCACTAGAATATGATTGGCTGGTGTCCGTCATAAATCATCATCATCTTGCGGCCTCAGCCGAGATTGAACTCACCAATACTTTGATTGGTGTAGTTCATAATCTTGTCAAATAGCTGAATTCTTGATGCTTCGCTAGGGCTATCAAGGGTGTTTTTATCGTGACACCAACACTAAATGGATTGCCAACCAAGGCTCAGAGAGACTCCATTCACCCTCCTCTAAGAGCAGGTTTGAATTCAAAGTTTTCCTTCTCCTAGACCAGTTGCCATCCAAGGCTATAGAACCCAGTCTGTCCTGCTATTTACCCATAGCTATGACGACGCCCATTGGACTACGCCATTGGCTATCTTATTGCTCTACACTTATTACCTGTGATTACGACGAGTACCAGTCGATTACTGCTACCATGTACTACTTGGTTATAGTAGGCAAACCCACTTAGCTACTTCAATCAAATATATTCAGTTCCGGGACATATCACGATATAAATCAGATAAAGAAAGAACGAGAACAACAAAAAATATTCGCTGAATTTTTATTAGTTGCTCGTAACGCATATTCTTTTTCATTTTATAATTATGAGCAAAGATATTTTTGTCATTACTTGCAATACTAACCCTAACCATAAAACTAATCTTGACCATAAAACTAAATTATATAAATATAGTTTTCAATGGTCAGGTTTGCCTTCGTGAGGTTTTTAATATAGCAGCAGCAGCCGCTGCATGTCAGCGTTATTTATTACCTCCCTTGGATATTTTTCTTCTTTTATATGCAGTCTCCCTTCAGGACGTAGACGATCATGGCTCTCCACTTCCCATTATCTATTGTAGCTCTCAATAAGTTTTGTACCTTTGCTACTTCTCCCAGACCCTGTTCTGTCATCCACTTGCTTAAGCCTGTTAGGTATGTTACGCGTTGCTTTCCCTTGTCTCTCTTTCCGTCTATTCCCCTTGTGAGTATCAAATTATCCAAGCCCTCCTTTCTCATTACGTATCCCAGAAATTTCTGCTGCTAATTTAAGTATAAGCGTCCTACTTGTTTGCATCCTCTCCAAAACTTCATCGTTGCTCGCAGGCTCAGTCCATATCTTTAGCGTCCTTTACTACATCATAAAGTTAGTTTATGATGGCACTTCGATGTGGTGTAATAGTTCACAAGCTTGTCTCGATAAAACAATTGCGACTGAGTAGTGAGTTCGATTCTCACTGGGTACCAATACATTTGATCTTGTGCAACTATAAAGTTAGTTTATGAACCAGTAACAAACATTTACCAAACAATTTTGGTATGATTTTGAATATTTACAGAACATGTCTAAGCTTCTTACTTGTTTGCGTCCTCTCCAAAACCCCAACGTTACTCACACGCTAGGTCCATCATATCCTTAGCAACCTTTACTGCATCATAAAGTTAGTTTATGATGGCACTTCGATGTGGTGTAATGGTTAACAAGCTTGTTTCGCTAAAGCAATTACGTCTGATTAATGAGTTCGATTCTCACTGGGTACCAATACTTTCGGTCTTATACTACTATAAAGTTTGATTATGAACCAGTAACAAACATTTACCAAACAATTTTGGTATGATTTTGAATATTTACTGTACATGTGGGCGGTGGAAAATCTTTCAATGTGAAAGTGGTATATGACGCAAAAACGGATTGGTAACCCCTGCTCTACATCTTCATTCTAACCCTAACCCCTGTCTCATAACCATGGAGATGAGGACTAAAAAAATACTCTTAACATATCAATCTCTACTGGTTATGAAAATTTTGAATCTGGCCAGAACTAATGAAAATCTCCCAAAATACCATTCTTGATACTACGATTTCTTTTCTTCTTTCAAACTTTTAACAGAATTTACCAATTCTTCGCGCAAAACTGCAAAATTTCACCTGTCGGAAACCCAACAAAGAATATATACATGACTGACTGTTCGGGAGAAAGATTGAAATTTTCTCATTCTTCAAAATCAAATTGCTGTTTTATTTGATCCTAGACGTATTTTATCGATTGAGTATCTTGTCGGCAAGAAGTAGAAAACGCAATATGATCTTTTGTATTTGTGGGTTTCCGTAGTTTAAAATTATGGCCGATAGCTGTTGTTGTTGGGAGTCTAAAGAAGAAAAAAAAGCCTCAACGTCAGTAGAGAATTCATAAAATGTTCACAATAAATTTGTTTTGTGTACATGTGGAATTGATTTGGTAAGCTGAGTCAAAATAAGGCCAACAGAACACCCAGTAAGGATCAAAACTGCGCGAGTCACGATAATTAGCTGTTAGACAAATAAGTCAAAATAGCTTATTAATAATTCAACTTTTTTTTCTTTTATTATTATTATTATTATTATTATTGCGGAAGACATCAACTACTCGGTAACGGCGAGTCCTAGATGTAAAGTTTTAAACTCGTGGAACTAAAGAATGAATTTTATCTGAACATTTTCCGTGGAAATAGCGATAGAATATCAACAGGCTTCTGGCGTTAAATCTGTGGGAAAGAGGCTTCAAAGTAAAAATTAATCCTAAAAAAAAAAGCCACGTAAGTAATTTTAAACTCTGTCAAGTCTAGAAAGAGAGCATTGGGTAGCTCCAGCCCAGATAATATTGCATATTTTTTTTTCTTTTTTGTCTAATCTAACACTTGTAAAAATAAAGCATGGCAGGAGTCAGATACTTTCGATCAAGTCGATCAATGAGCCCATCGTATATATGAGTTCCATTTGACGTCTTTGGTGAAACTGGATCCTAATATACGTTCAAAACAAGGAGTTTCATCGAAAGTAAAAACGTTCATAATGACTGAAGTAAATCCAGGATCTATTCTCAGTGATGAAACATTGTTCTGCTTTTCTCTTCATTCTTCATGTATCTCTTTATAGGACTAAATTTCATGATTCTCTTTATATTTTGTCTGTAATGCTGAATTCTGTATCGCTATCTTTGACGTCTACCGACTTAGCTATATTTGACTTGTGTTTTCCAGTTCTTACATCTTCCATTTGACCTTTTACCAATTCCACTGTAGATTACGTCCTTCATAAGCTGGTTGTTCTACTTTTCCATTCTTTTGATGCCTTTTCTTATATTACTGTGGCTATAGCAAGGCGGGTCATAGTTGCAAAGAGTCTGAACTGGTGGTACTAAAGAATGGAGATCTGAGATGGAAGAAGCGAAAAATAAAGAAGATATGTTACGTTATCGAAAACTGACTGAAAAGGGTGAAAAATAAGTCATCCCCCACAATGTCTCGGAAAACATTCTGAACTCTGTGGCGGTAGAAAGTAGGACTATCTACAGCCCAGATATGGCGGAAAATACACCATTTTTTGTCTAATCTGATTCTTGTAAAGATAAAGCATGGCAGAAAGAGTAGGGTACTTTCTAAGGTGGTAGAATGAGGCGAATATTTTCCCAGTATCTTTAGCAATGGATTGTGTTGTGGATTCCGAGATGAAATTCGGTCTCCAATGAATGACAAACGCAGGAATTAAAGATAAGAAATTAAATGTATTTACACAATAATACAATGGGTAATTCTGTTAGTAAATCCAGGAACGCGGTTAGTAGCAACAATATATATATATATATATATATATATATATATATATATATATATATATATATACAGTCTCGGAGTAGGACTTCCTTAGAGTCTACGTGTTTGTAACTGTGACTTCTACAAGCGGTTACCTCACACTATTACTCTACCTCCAACTCAATCACAATCTCTGCTCACTCTCTCAATATCTCTATATTCTGATTGACTCTGGGTATTTAACGGCAGCAGTCCAAGTAACACTCTGATCGAGTCCACTTGTATGAAAAAGGGTAAGACCCTATAACAGATTGTATGTATGATTTCGACATGAAGTCATAAATGGTTGAGCCCCAATACCCAGCAGATGCTTTCTTAAATTATGAAAATAATTTTAGAAGTAAATCATCTGTTTTGTATCATGGAGCTGATATTTTATAATTATGATGTATTTAGATAAATTGACTAGCAGTAGAGCCCGGCGTTGCCCGGGGATGTAACAGTAAGAGATAGATCAAGTATCGACCATCATAAAGACTGAAAAATAAAATTGACAAAAATTATTGTTTAAGGTTGACGGACACACATGTCTTAATTAT
>CAHIKZ030005292.1:220000-365000 GCA_903632075.3 Acanthosepion pharaonis | reverse complement strand
TGTCCCTTTTGATGACAACTATCCATTTTGTCTTCTTGAGTTTGACAATCATGCATCCTGCTTTGGTAGTTAATAGTTTGTCCTTTCTTCTTGCTTTCTATTAATATCTTGCTAAAAGTTATGCCACCAACACAGTTTCATCCGGGTATCTTCTGCTTTTTAACATGATGTCCGCTGACAATAAATCGTAGCAGAACTTCTAGTTCTCTTAGGATTTCATCACTATAAGTATCCGAGTCCATTCGTCACTAAAGACTAAAATAAGCAACAGTTGGTAAGCGAAGTTGTTCTTTATATTTTTAAGCTTAAGCCGTTTAAAAATAGTGTTAAAATTATGTGAAAATATGTCTTTTTCTATGTGCCGTGTCACTTCAGGACGTTAGCGATTATGGCTCTCCACAATTTTCTTTTCTTTTGTAGCTCTTAGTAAATTTTATCTTTTTGTTATCTTGTTCCGCCATCTATTTACTCAAGCCCGCTAGGTAGGTTATGCGCCATTTTTCTCCGTTTTTCTTGCATTCAATATATCCTGTGAGTGTCAAATTTTCCAAGCACACTTTCCTTATTATGCACCATAGAAATTGAGAATACGTATCCATTTTTGTTTCCATTTTTATCTAAAACTTCCTCGTTGCTCACATGTTCAGTTCATGGTATTCCCAACATCCTTCTCTAGAAGCACATTTCTATATCGTCACAATTTTCTTCTTCATCTGAACGGAGATGGTCAAGCATTCACTGTCATATAGGAGAACTGATATTACATAACATTTAAATATCCTTTTCCTGTTTCTTAATAATTTGCTTATTTTTTGGAAAGCATCTTTCGCTGTCCCATTGCCTCTTAGGATTCCAGTGTCGTACTTTCCAACCTCTGGTAAAACACTTCCTACTTGATTGATTTTGTTATCCCCAATTTGTAATTTGCATGTTGGAATGTCCCTTTTGCTAACAACCCTGTATTGTTTTCTTACAGTTGATGTTTAGTCCTTTTTTTGTCACTTTCCGTCACCGCCTTCTGTCTTAGTTGTTTTAGTTTCCTTTCTGTGTGCGCTATCGACACTGTGTTATCTACATATCTAATGCTTTTAAGATTGTGACCGCCAGTAATATGCAGGCGGTTTGAACCTGGTATCGGTTCTGGATTATTGTAATACCCTTCTTAAATATGTTAAGGTTACCTAGCAGTTCCAATAGTTCTTTGTGACGTACTTTACGGCTTAGACAAGACATTCATCATAAAGCGTGAAGTTTAGCAAAAGTGTTTGAATATATGTTTCAGTAGTGCATCAGTCTAAGTTTCACGAAATCTTTAAAAAAAAAATCAATGTTGTGAAGAAAAGACCGAGCCTCAAAAGCTTCGTTACATTATAAATTCATCGGCATTTTACACTTCAAACCTTTCTCTACAGTCGCTTTAGCTAGTCATGTGTTAGCATTCTACTTGAGGTGCGGAACTACACCTGAAGTCAAACAATTCTTCAGATCATTCGCCAATGTGCATCTGAATATATAGATAGATAGACAGATAAATATGGAAAGATAGATAGATAGATAGATAGATAGATAGATAGATAGATAGATAGATAGATAGATAGATTGACATAAACAGTTATGGAAAGATTAGCATAGATACATATGGAATAATTGACATCTGATATGGAAAGATTGGCATAGATAGATAGATAGATAGATAGATAGATAGATAGATAGATATGAACAGAATGAGATAGATAGATAGATATGAACAGAATGAGATAGATAGATAGATAGATAGAGAGACAGATAGATATGAACAGAATGAGATAGATAGATAGATAGATAGATAGATAGATAGATAGATAGATAGATAGAAACAGAATGAGATAGATAGATAGATAGATAGATAGATAGATAGATAGATAGATATGAACAGAATGAGATAGATAGATAGATAGATAGATAGATAGATAGATAGATATGAACAGAATGAGATAGATAGATGAATAGATATGATACAGAATGAGATAGATAGATGAATAGATAGATAGATAGATAGATAGATAGATGATAATGAAGATGAGATAGATAGATATGAACAGAATGAGATAGATAGATAGATAGATAGATAGATAGATAGATAGATAGATAGATAGATAGATAGATAGATATAAACAGTTATGGAAAGATTAGCATAGATACATATGGAATAATTGACATAAGCTGATATGGAAAGATTGGCATAGATAGATAGATAGATAGATAGATAGATAGATAGATAGATAGATAGGGAAAGATTGGCATAAACAAATATGGAAAGATTGGCATAGATAGATAGATAGATAGATAGATAGGGAAAGATTGGCATAAACAAATATGGAAAGATTGGCATAAACAAATATGGAAAGATTGGCATAGATAGATAGATAGATAGATAGATAGATAGATAGATAGATAGATAGATAGGGAAAGATTGGCATAAACAAATATGGAAAGATTGGCATAGATAGATAGATAGATAGATAGATAGATAGATAGATAGATAGATAGATAGGGAAAGATTGGCATAAACAAATATGGAAAGATTGGCATAGATAGATAGATAGATAGATAGATAGATAGATAGATAGAGAATGCGGAAGATTTGCTTGTGTAGTGAGCTCGCTCATCAATTAAACTTAGTAATCGTTAAACTAAGTAAAATATTTAATCGTTAACTTAGTAAAATATTTGTTAGATAGATATACCTTAATGAAAGAAAGAAGCAGAAAATATGTGACTGTGTTCAGCGTATTCAGACAATATGCATGCGTAGTAATCATATTACACTAACCGACTTCATGAATGGATGGGTAAAAGAAAATACTGCTTATCTGTGTAATTTCGGAGTTTAGATTTGTCCTAAACGTATGAGTGTGTTTCTGAATCACATTAAGTTATTAATGTTGACTTGTAAAAATTAAGTCGCATGTAGTATTGCCTTCAACTAGTCAATGTAAGTAGCACTATGAATAGATATGCGTGTTTTTGTATGCATACGTAAGTGCAAGACATCAAGTGCACTCGTGCACTTAACGTATCTTTTGAAAGAATCAATAGAACCAAAGAATGAAATACATGAAACTACATTTTCTCGTAGTTGTGTATTTTGATTTAATCAAATGATCTCGGTGTGCTTGGAAAATTCTTTATGAATGAAAGCTATTCTGAAAACAGTTATATATATATATATATATATATATATATATATAAACATAAATATATATATAAACATATATGTGTGTGTGTGTGTGTGTATTTAAGCAGCAATCCTTCTTTCATGCACATTTCATTGAATTCGACAGGCAAGGGGCTTTGATTTATTTTTATACAATTTTTCACGTGGTCTAACAATTTTTTTTTTTTCAGAGGATAAATAAGAAATATCTTGACTGTGTTTTGAAAAATGAAAACGTTATATAAATATATAACTATTTCTTATTTAACAGTTAAAATAGTTCATCCTTGAAAATGGCTAAATGTATAGCCGAAAGCGCTCGGATTAAAATAACATTCGGATAGTTTTTATATAATTTATCATCTAAAAAGATTTTTTTTAAAATTATTAAATCGCACGAGAAATTCTATAAAAAAACTAAATCAAAGCACCGTGTCTGTCATATTCAATGAAATGTGCATATATATATATATATATATATATATATATATAAATTTATTCGAAAATTATAACATAAATTTGTTATAAAATCACTACAAAAATAGCCATTTTGTTTCAACACTTCTGGTGTCTTATCAAGTGTTGGTGTTCAATGTAGAATAAAGTTTTAAAAGGTTCAAATCAATCAAACACCCCTCGCGAGGGGAAACGCTGTTACATAAGCTGGAATGACCAATCAAAATATAAGTATATGAGAATTCAAAAAAACTTGACAACGAACCGTGGTTATAATAATTAATTAATGCTCAGATTGAAGAATCGTAGAGCAGAGTTCGAATTCCGTTCGAATTCCAGTCGAATCCATCAGCATGTGCTAATACCCTTCTCCCTCCAGCTATGGGTAAATAGCAGGACAGACTGGGTTCTATAGCCTTGGATGACAACTGGTCTTGGAGAAGGACAACTCTGAATCAATACATATATATATATATATATATATATATATATATATATATATATATATATATATATATATATATATATATATAATAACCAACGCCTACGGTATTATGTATATTTATATACGACTTTGTTGATATTAAGATGGAATTCATCAAGGAAGGTGCCATGGTTATTTTTTTAACCTAAGTAGTTTCGACCTTTTCTAAGATCATCTTCAGGTGTAAATTACAAAGCTTATTGTAACTGCGATAAAATCTGCATTCCCTTGTCATAGTAATTTATTATCCATTATACTACCCGCATATCCAAGCTTACAGTACGTATTATTGACCAGGCTCGACGTTGCTTAACTTCGATGATCGTGCGGGAACTGATGTTTAAACGAGATGTGGTCATCAGCCTCCAAGCAAAGTAGGAATGACACTCGTATGCAGGGGGTTTAAAGAGTGTAAAAGTGAAAGAGAAAAATAAGGAGTATTGAGGAAAGGACGGTGAACGGGATTCAAGAAGATAGAAGATGGCGATTGATGTTGCATTTAAATTTTGAAGATTATAATTATCAGGGAAGCAAATAAACGGGAGGAAGTTCTAGAGGTGGGAAGTGCAAGAAAAGGAACTGTTGGAATAGAACAGGTGGTTGCATTTAGCTATTTTAACCTTAAAATGGTGGGACCTAGATGCCCGCTGAATGGTACGCTTAAATTGATGTAATCGCGGCACTAGGAAGAAAAGGTCGTCAGAGCAGCTGCCATGAAAATATTTATAGAAAAGACAGAGGGAAGCCATATCACATCGGTGAGAAAGGAACTGAATTCAAGATGCTTGGTCAGGATCGATTAAATTACAGATCCCGAGGGCTTGACTTGATATTATTTTCAACTACCCCCGGTATAAATGAAAGGCGGGAGCAGTAAGCGCGTTCAAAATATTTCGAAGGGTACCAGCCGTTAACCTTTGCAAATGAGACCCGCCATGCCACGTACATGAGGATGAATCATCCATATTTCCTCCGTATTCGTAATTTCAGCTACAAAATAAAATTTAACATAAATGTAGAAAAAAAGAATATTTTGAATAAAGTACACTAGCGGGTATTAGTTGCAGTCACATACTTACAGTCAGAAATAGTTGACATTTTGGGGGTACATTGTGAGAAGAGAGGACTTGGTAATTTAAACTGTCACAAGATATAGTGAGAGAAGTGGGGAAACAGTAGAAAATATACCTTTAGAGCGAATAAATGACATGTCGAACACAAAAAGGAGTGGTCAAATTTGCTTAGAACAACAAGTGATAGGACGTTATGGAGAACAATGATCTCCCACGGCCTGAAAGGACACGGTACATAAAAGAAGAGACTGACGTTACATTTTTGAAAAAGCCGTGTCTCTCTCAAAACGTAGACGATCATGGCTCTCCACAGATTCCTTTTCTTTATTATCTGACATGAGAATTAAGTGGTTTCACGTTGCATTCTCTACAGTTTTGATTTTATAGTTTTGCCTCTCCTAGACTGGCTGCTACTCAAGGCTAGAAATCTCAGTCTACCCTGTTATTGAACCAATGGCTTAGATGAGGGGGGGATTTGAAATCGGCTCGCCGATTCCAAACTATAAACGTTCAACCACCAACGAGAAGACCCTCTCACGCCGCATGATGGATGGATGGTCTCTTAAGAAGGTTCTTTGCCTTCAACGTCTACTGAAACTCAAGCTCACTCCATATCTCAAGTTCAAACTAAATACGATCTGTTGTTAAAGATGCTGAAAAATTGTCGGCTTGTTGTACTGCTCCATTAAGTACCTGACTCCTCCTGCCATGCTCTATCTTTGCAAGCGTTAGATCAAACAAAAATATGGAGTATTGCTGCTATATATGGGCTGGAGCTGTCCAGTCCTCGTTTGTTTGTATTGATAGTTAAAATATTCTACATGGCCTGGTGGGTGGTTAATTATTTTCCAGCCTACAATCTCTTTCACACAGACGAAACGCCACGAGCTCCTTGATGCTCTATCGTCGCTATTTCCATGACATATATTCTGACACGCTACATTCCTTGGACCTACCAGCCGTTAACCTTTGCAAATGAGACCCGCCATGCCACGTACACGAGGATGAATTATCCTCATTTCCTCCGTATTCCATTAGTAAAAAATAAGTTCCGCTCGAAAAGCTTCTTTCCAAAAAAATGCTTCTTTGTGAAACAGACAAGGATGTTTTCTCGATCACGACACGTCCTGGGTATGACGATAAACTACATCCGCGTCCTGGGTAAGACGATAAACTACGTCCGACAGCAAGGCCTCTGGTCAGGAGGTTTTGAGGAGCGTGGAACGACCTCTTAACTGCTGGTGTTCCCAGGTCCACCAAGACCCAGTGTGGTAGCACCTGTTAGGGTCCCAGCTATGGGAAAATAGTTAACCCCTAAACTATCAAAGTGTAAAAATAGGTTTTAATACCAGAAATGCTTTCTTGTAAAAAAATTATCAGAAATACATTATTACCGAAATACATAATATATAAATAATAAATTTTTGAAGAAAAAATATTACCAGCAATACATTTTTGGAAAAAAATATTACAAGCAATAAAGAATTTTGTTGGCTTTAAATAACCCATTGGGGTTGATATGCCGTAAAACAAAACAAACAAACCGATTACTACAATCGTGCGCTCTCGAGTTCACCACTATCTCTCCTAGATAACCTCATAAACTTCACTTCTTTCCTTTTCATAGGTTCATAAAACACCACACAGTAACCCTCTGCCTTGAGTAGCTCTTGGGCATTGTATTGGGTGAACATTAGCATAAAAATAACTTCCCGCGCCAATAACCGTTACGCTGACCACCCATAGATCACATTAAACTATGTCTTATGGTTGGGATTTAAAAATATGTTGCTAGTTTAGTGTTGCTAGCCCTGTCACACGGCAACAGAATCATGTTTCATTCAACTGAGCTAAATGGAGGCACAATTCACCTGGGCAGAGTGGAGCCTGTCAACCGGAGAGATGCGTATCCAATCAAACAGAGTGTGGGTAAATAGACAGTGTGAATTATCTGTGTAAAGATTTAGTTTTAACTCAGAACTGTTAGTCATCGAATAAATAGATCCTCTTTCAATGCAACTGTGTGGGCCTCATAAGGCTGAACTATAAGGCGAAAAGTAATTATGACTCGAGGAGAGCGAATAAGCGACAAAGCTTTGCGAATTAAATCTTACCTGCTTTTAGATGTAGTCTGTTTTGTAAAATAGACTGCAATAGTCTGTGTTGACAAGAGACCCGAAAGGAAATGACAGTTTATACTATAACTGGAAGTGGTTTTAACAATCAACGTGTCAAGACGAAAAGTAGAGAAAATTTAAGTCTTTAGAATTTAAATGTTTGATACATATTTGCCTATAGCTCTCTATTACAAGACATGCCTCTTGCTGTCATTGTATATATCATATATATATATATATATATATATATATATATATATATATATATATGATAAAATATAGTTTTAAGGTATGCTATATTTATGAGTAAAAGTGCTCAAAATCCTAGCTAGAGCATATATAAGTATAAGATTGGATACTGAGATCAACTCATATATATATATATATATATATATATATATATATATATATATATATTTTTAAAATTATAAAAAATCTATATTTAGTGGGTACAGATGTTTGAGCAGATTCTGTAAAATTGAATTTAATGTCTACTGGCATAGAGATCGAAAGTCTTATCAAAGAGAATGTGCTAGAATCGAGCATATATTCCATTTTGGATCCGGGTGGGCAACCACATTCACGGCAACATTACGTTGCCATTACGTTGCCATTAATTTTTAAAGCGGTTTTACCCAATTCCTAAAGAGAATACAGATTTGATTCCTGTCGGGAATTAAGTTTATTAAGGTTTTTGATCTATAGGCCGTTAGATATTTTAAAAAAAACATGGGTGTCTACTGAAACGCGAGTCCCCACGATATATTGTCATAATGGATTAAAAAAAAAAACAACGTATTTAAGGATCGATTTTAATCATTAACGAGACAGACAGATAGAGAGAAAAGAGATAGAGAGAAAAGAGATAGAGAGAAAAGAGATAGAGAGAATTAGCTTAGAAAAAAACACATGCACTTAGAATCAAAATCGAAGGAACAGAAGACTAAGTAGAGGAAACAAAGAAGATGTTTATCAAATAATCATACATAGAACGGAAAAACTTGAGTAAATCAAATAGTACTCAAAATCCTACTCTAATGTGGCTACTTACCATATTTATAAGTAGGAGCAATCCATTGTCACAGTAGTAGGGAAGATCAGGAAGTACGCATAGTCCTACCTTACAAGACTAACTAGGGTCGTAGAATGTGACACAAAGTGGGTTGTACATAGACTGCCCATACGCGTATATATGAGCCAAAGACAAAAATTGTGAGCAATTTGACGCTGGCATCGATATCCACCCTACCCCTCTTTAGGAAGGCACTACTGTAAAGTTGAAAAATCATAAATTTAAGAGAAAGCGATAACAGATACTACAGCTTGATCCCAGTCTGAAGATCAAGATTGTTTCTTAGTATGCTACGCTTAGTAAATTACATATCTCAGATTCTCGAGCTACTATTGCGGAGTCGGTACTTAACACATATGTAGCAACACGACGATTAATAACCGCTTATCTAGATTGAGACGCACCTATAGTGATAAACCTCGTTATGATCATCCCCAGAGCCGTTTTTTTAGTTAAAGGCGCGTTGCAAGTCAATGTGGTTTCTTCCGAAACTTTATAAATAAATCCTATCAGCCCTCCCCAAATTGTCATGTCTTTGTTAACACATGTATGTGTGCTAGGTTTTCCAATCTCTTTAAAGGTTTTATTTTATGGAATTCTATTGATGGAATTCTATTGATAGTTCTTTTAATGGCACTGTCCAGTGGTTATTTTCTAAGCGTAGCTTAGATGTGGTACAAGGCCGAAAGTATGAGGCACCTAGTGAGGATCGAACTCATTTTTCAGTTGTAACTGATCTAGCGAGACAAGCTCGCTAACCATTCCACCACCACGAGGTGTGTATACAAAGCTTGTTCGTACAATGCCTATGGATGCTGTTCTTCAATTTGGTATTGATGGCAAAAGCATTTCCATAATATTTACTATTTCCAAAGCTATTAAAGTTCTTTGATTTTGGTCTTTTTGGAGACAACATATATCGATGTTATAACTATGAACATTGCCGTCTTCTTCTTCTTGTTGTGCCGTGTCTCGTCAGGACTTTGGCGATCGTGGCTCTCCACAATTTCTTGTCCTTTGCAGCTCTTAATAAATTTTGTCTTTTTGTTATCTCTCCTAAATCTTGTTCCGCCACTCATTTACTCAAACGTAGGTTATGCGTTGTTTTCTTTTGCCCCTCTTGCCTTCAATCTGTCCTATAAGTGTCAAATTTTCCAAGCCGTCTTTCCTCATTATGTACCCTAGAAATTTCAGCTGTCTCTTTCTCATGTTAGATATAAGTGTCCTTTTTTTGTTTCCCTTTTCTCTAAAATTTCGTCGTTTCTCAAATGTTCAGTCCATGTTATTCTCAGCATCCTTCTGAGCCAATAATTCTTGCTTTCCTTTTGTTTTTGTTTTACAAAAGTCTTCTAATATCAAATATCTCAATGATAAAATATTTATATACAGTTGGAGGCATTTACAAAGTTTTAAATAAGAAATTGCCAACTTTTAACAGTTGACAACCAGAGAAGTTAGTACCTTCTCCTTCAACAATGATAAGAAGCTGATAAATACTTGTAAACGTTACCTAAAACAATATTCCTGCTTATTGTCACTAAAAACGAACTAGTATACAAACAAACAATTGTTAGCTTTGTATGTTTTCTGTTAAAACTCTGGTACGACTTACATTTAGGCTACAAGTGGGTACTTGAGCCAACATAAAAAAAGAAAAAAAAAGAAGGACTTTAAAAGCTGATTAACTAGGCAAGTAGGTCCCCCCCACTTAGTACATTTCTTTTTTACACCAGTATTCCTTCATTATCTACTGTACTAAATTTTTATTAAACTTTGTAAATATTAAGAGACAAAGGACAAAAACGGCCTAATTCCCGCGACCACTGTCACAGTTTTCATCAAGCTTCCCTAGTGCAATGAGGGAGGTGCTTACGTCGGATTAGGATCCCAGGTATCAAGCATCGTTCTAAGATTTTCCATCAATTACCCGATGGAAGACATTTTGACCATGTTGCACTAAACATCTTTCATCTAATATTTTGTTGTTTTTCGTCCCAAAGTAAGATGAAAGAAAAAATAAATAAGCCATGACAAAGTTATATCTACAGAAAGAAACAATATGGAGAGTATTAATCGGATAAGGATAAAATAGGGCGTGAGTTTAGGGGAAATTATCGGCTCGACCCACTTCATAAAATCTGACGAAATATTAGGTTGGCCAGAAAGTCCTGACTCACTTAGAAATCGAGGAAATCACAAAAAATCTTAACCACAGTCTAATGGAATTTCCAAACGGTATTTCGATCTTGCTCCACTCGGTCACGCCATCAACGCTAAACTGTATTGCCAGCAGCTAGACCATGTCTACGACATATTAATAAAGGAGTATCCTGCTTTGGTCAATCGAGGTCGGGCTTTGTTTTGTGCGAGGCCACACACTGCCAGTTGAATAAGAAGAGGTTCAAACAGACAGACGGTGTTGACATTCTTCCATATCCACTATTCAGTCCCGATTCTGCTCCGAGTAACTATGGCCTATTCTGCTCAGTGGCGCACTTCCTCCGCGACCAGCGATTCAATATTTTTGATGAAGTGAAGGAAGCTTGTTTACAATTTGGGCGGGGGGGTATTCAAAACCAGAAGACTGGTATTTGCGACAGAATTGGATGCTGGCTGATCGCTGGAAGAAGATCGTCGATAATGATGGACTTTATTTTGAAGAATAAATGTTGGTGGTGCTCCATAAAATTTTGTTGTTTTCTTTCCGCTTGCTAAGTGAGTCAGGACTTTCTGGCCAACTTAATATAAGATTTTTTTTTTCGAAAAGCTTCGTGGTCGGACCGGAAGATTTTCAGCAACCCATCATGTGACTAAATTTAAATAACGTCTGATAGTTGCCGTTATAGTCCTTGTTCTACGTTAAATTTACTCGCCATTCGCTGTTTTAACAAAAAGGATGCTTATACTTAGTATCAGAAGGAACAGTTGAAATTTCTAGGACACATAATGAGGAAAGAGCATCGGAGTAGATAGAGTCACCTATCGTCCGGTTCACACTCCTCCCGGTCTTTTTAACAGTAAAATCTCTTGTTTCCTGTTTAGGATTGGGTTTCCGGTTCCTTCTAAAGTCTACTTCAACTCTATATTTTTAATGAACTCAGAAATGTTATTCATTAATTAAATCTTGAACTCTTCAAGTCTAGAGCTAGCCGTTATCTTTTCTGCTGTTATAGTACCTATTCTATTGTAATGGACTCTCCCACAGACAATAAGTAGCAGTAGCAGTCGCCAGTTCGGCTGAGTGGTGTTGAGCAAGTCAGACGATATCGGACATTGAAGTACCATCCATCACAAATAGATTGCTGCGTCATTAACTCTTATTTTTCCAAGTTCCTAACGTTTTGTAAGTCGAACCTAATTTAGGACGACTTATTAAATTACAAGCCTCCACCGTGAAAACTACTCCACAACATCTGCTTAGACCCAAGAACTACACGTCTTGTCCTTTTTTTTATGCTAATGCAACACCACATAGTGACACTCTACCTTGAGTGGCTCTTTGGCTCTGTATTTGGTTAATATTACTAACAAAAAAGAAAGAAAAGAGGGTTTGGAGAATCTGACACTCACAGGGCATATTGAAGGCAAGAGAGACAAGGCGAAGCAATGAGTAACATACCTAACGAGTTGGTGTAAATGGTTGGCCGAACATTGGTTGGGAGAGATAACGAAAAGGGTTACGGTTCCCGTCCGAACAACGTTAACGTTCCCGTTAAGCAACGTCAAGCATGGTCAGTGAGAATACTAGGTGTTGTAAGCTTGGATGAGTAGATGATGTAATGGACCAGGGATTATTAATCGGAGAGCCGAGTTCTAATTCCCGTTGGGTTCGGTATATTCACTTACGCGCAAAAAAAAAACTTTGTAAAGTTATGGACCCACTTCTTCTACCCCCAGCTATGGGTTAATTAGTAAGCCTTGTATCATTAAACCATTATTATCTCAAAAATAATTCTTATAATCTAAAAATATTTTCTGGCTTTAAATAACCTTCAAAGGGCTGATAACCCGTAAAAAACGAATCAATAAAAAATAAGATAATAAATAAGATAACGAAAGGACAAAACTTACTAAGTACTACAAAAGGTAAGAAGTTGTGGAAAGCCATCGCCCACGTCCTGAAAGGAACATGGGTCATAGAAGAAGAAGAAGAAGAAGAAGAAGAAGAAGAAGAAGAAGAAGAATTTTACCTTCAATATGTCAAGCCTTTTTCTCATTCTTCTTTTTTTATATGCCACCTACATTCAGGAGTTGATGATGATCACGGTTCTCCACAATATCCTGTCTTCTGTTGCTCTAAGTAACTCTTGTCCTTTTTATCTCCTTTAGGCAGGAGTGCCACTTGCTCACAATGGGTTACAGAGAGTGAGAGTAAGAGTAAAGAGGAGTGTTTGGGAAAAGGATAAAGAGAAGGACAGGGATCAAGGTCAAGGCATCAGAAGATGTCGATTGACATTACATTTGAATATTTGAAGATTATAGCTATCAGGGAAGCAAGTGATAGGAAGGGAGTTCCAATGACGAGAAGTGCGAGAGAAGAAGCTGTTTGAGTAGAAATGGCTAAATTTAGTCGTTTCGACAGTGAAAGGGTGGGACCGATATACCAACCTAGTAGCACGCTTAAATTCATGCAGTTTGGGAACCAGTGAAAGTAGCTCGCCGGAGCCGTTGATATGAAAGTACTTGCAGAAAAGGCAGAGGGAAGCCACAACGTCTGTGAGATAGCAACTGCAGACGGGATGCCAGATCAGGACCAATCACGTCGCATATCTGTCTCTGGATTTTGTCAAGGATCTCGAGATGACCAGCGGGAGCACCAGACCATATATGGCAGCAGTATTCCATGCAAGGAGGAATGGTTGATTTGAAGGATGGACTCAACTTTTTGCAGGTTTTTTAAAGACAGAAAATATTTTTAGATTCTATGATTTGGTGGGGGGAGGGCGTGCAGATAATAATGATTTAGTGATACACGTCTTACTAATTAACCCATAGCTGGGGGATAAGAAATGAATTCATACTTTCCCCAATGGTATTTGCGCGTAAGTGAATATAACGAACCTGACTGGAATTGGAACTCGGCTCTCCGATTAACAATTCCGAGCCATTATCAATTACACCACCTGCACATCCAAGCTTACAGCACCTGGTATACCCAAGCGGTCACCCATCTATGTACTGACCATGCTCGACGTTGCTTAACTTCGGTGATCATACGGGATCCGGTTTTTCAACGTGATGTGGCTGTAAGCAGTAGTCGCGACAGGCTTACGATGTTATGCCTGTGGGGAGGGCTGACTTAATAAAGATTCGTGTCATAAAATTTTACAAGAATAGAATATACTGTTTCGTTTTTTTGTTTTTTCTTTTTATATTTAAATCAAAGATTTTCTCTTCCCACTGAATTGGTAACTTTAAGCTGCAAAGATCTTGCTGTGGAATTCCAAATTAGTCCCACCTTGAAGTTTGGGCTTGATCACCACTGTGTGCCCACGCTTGTCGCTTTAGCTAAGACAATCACAGGAACCCTAACCACATAAGATAAGCAGATGACACGTTGTTGATAGAAGGCACAGAAAGGAAACTACAAGAACTCCTACAAAAGATAGTGAAAAGAAAACGAGAAGAAAGAACTGGACCTCAATTGCAAGAAAAACGAAGTCATGGTTGTTAGCAAAATGAACAACCCTAAAATAGAAATTACAAATTGGGGATAGCGAAATCAAACGAGTACAACAATTTAAATATCAGGGAAATGTTTTAACAGAGGACCCAACGAGAAACACTAAAATCAGAAGCCGCATTGAGATAGGTAAAAAAAAAACTTCGTAAAGTTGTACAAAGTATTAAGAGAACAGATACATTTCGTTAGAAACAAAGAAAAGATTACTTTAACTGTTATGTAATATCAATCCTCCTATATGGTAGTGAATGATGGACAATCACCTGACAGACGAAGAAAAGCTTTGAAGCAACAAATATACAGCTCTATGGAAAGATGCTGAGAATACAATGGACTGAACATGTGAGCAGCGACGAAGTTCTAGAGACAATTGATAAAAAAAAAAAAAAAAAAAAGAAAAGATGCTTAAATTTAACATCAGGAAGTGACAGATTAAATTTCTAGGCAGATAATGTGGAAACAGGGCTTGTAAAAATTTATACTCACAGAACAGCTTGAAAGGGAAAAGGTATTGAGGAAAATAACGCAGAACCTACCTGACGAGCTTTTAAGAAGGAATGGCAGATCAGGGTTAGGGAGAGATAGCAAAAAGACAAAATTTATTAAGAGCTACAAATGACAGGAAATTGTGGAGAGCCATGATCGCCATTATCCTTTTTTTTAAGAAGAAGAAGAAGAAGAAGAAGAAGACTAAGAAGAATCAGAAGAAGAAGAAGAAGAAGAAGAAGAAGAAGAAGAAGAAGAAGAAGAAGAAGAAGAAGAAGAAGAAGAAGAAGAAGAAGAAGAAGAAGAAGAAGGAGGAGGAGGAGGAAGAAGAAGAAGAAGAAGAAGAAGAAGAATTGGAATTCTCATGATGGTTTTAGCAGAAAAACCAGAAGTGGAAGAAAAATAAGAAGAAGAACAAGAAGAAGAAGAAGAAGAAGAAAGAGTTGTCAAGAAGAAGAAGAAGAAGAAGAAGAAGCATTTAAATTTTTGAAGAAGAAGAAGTTTCTCAAGAAGAAGAAGAAGAAGAAGAAGAAGAAGAAGAAGAAGAAGAAGAAGAAGAAGAAGAAGAAGAAGAAGAAGAAGAAGAAGAAGAAGAAGAAGAAGAAGAAGAAGAAGAAGAAGAAGAAGAAGAAGAAGAAGAAGAAGAAGAACAGAATCTGGAAGAAGAAGAAGAAGAAGAAGAAGAAGAAGAAGAAGAAGAAGAAGAAGAAGAAGAAGTCTTTAAGAAGAAGAAGAAGAAGAATTTGAAGAAGAAGAAGAAGAAGAAGAAGAAGAAGAAGAAGAAGAAGAATGAAGAAGGTGAAAATAAGAAGAATGAGAAGAATGCTATAAGAAGAAGAAGAAGAAGAAGAAGAAGAAGAAGAAGAAGAAGAAGAAGAAGAAGAAGAAGAAGAAGAAGAAGAGAAGAAGAAGAAGAAGAAGAAGAAGAAGAAGAAGAAGAAGAAGAAGAAGAAGAAGAAGAAGAAGAATAAAAGAAGAAGAAAAGTTTCTTGATTAGACGCTAATCAATGTATTCAGTGAACCTTTTAAGTCAAAACACGTGAACAACTGTGTGTGGCTGATGACCTGTATCGTGTTCTACCAGAAGATTATTCTGGATAAATCAAGAGTCGAAAACAAAGAAAAGAAACTCCAATGATGCTTTCAGCAGTCAAGAAAAAAAAAAAAAAAAAAAAAAAAAAAAAAAAGTGATACAAAAAGTATGTTTTTATGTGGGGGCGTTTGCTTCGTCTCTGACGTCAGAATGTTATCATTAATTCGTGAGTGCGACGTATTTGTGACGTCAGTCGACAGAGCATAAGCACGTGGGCGGCCGACAACGTAGGTTTTCTTACGCTACTGAAAGTCGAATAAGGAAGAATTCAACTTTTGCTACAGGTACCTTCATATGGGGTTTTATTTAACCGAGTATTTTTTTTTATTGTTTTTGTACAGTTAACTTTCGACAAAAATAAGCTAAGAAAAGAAATACTTTTATAATATATACATGTGTCTGTATGTATGCCGGTATGTAAATATATATATATATATATATATATATATATATATATATATATATATATATATATATAGATATATATATATATATATAATGCATAGATGGATACATACAAACACATATATACATATATAGTACAGGTAATAGACAAGTTGGTATATAATCCAGGTGGATCCTAGTAATATCAAATATTAAAACGTGTTTGCGTATGCAGCTATTTTGGGGGGAACTGAATTTTATAAATAAATTTGTAATTTTGAGTGTCGGATATAATTTTAATACATATTTTGTTGTATAAGCTTTTATTTCCTATTACTAAATTTCACGTTACATCTTTCAATAAATGTAGCTTTTCTTAACCACTCAAAATGTAAAAAAATACTCAATTATCAAGGCATTTATCGGATTAGTACCAAATACGTTTTACGGCAAAATGGTTTTATAACAGTTTCTTGTTATCGCGCGCGTTTTTGTTCTTTAATTTTGCATTTGGTATTTTTTTGACTTTTGCTTTCTGCAACTCAAGGAAATACAAAAATAACTTTCGAATATATTTATTTAAAAGTTTTTAATTTCTGATTTTACAAGAATAAAATGTATTCCTTGCGGATTTTACACAGGGTTTTTTTTTTCTTTGATGACATTTGAAATCCTTAACATAATCATTTTTTTATTACTGTTCACCAATAGAAGGCCTAAGTGCCACTCAATGTAGAGATTTACAGATTGGAGAGGCTATGAGGGCGTATAAGAACTGCCAAGGTTTGTATAATATAAGGATATATAGGATAGATAACGGTTACACCTTGATTTGAAGAGGTTAAATTTTTAATGATCAGGGAACATCCACTCGGGAGTCCGTTCCTCATTGCAATATTTCTGTTTATCTATTTAATAAGCTTACAGAATATTGTTTTATTCTACTGTTTCAATGGGATATGCTGCACTTTATAAACATTGGTTCTCAACTGGAATATCTCAACGTGTTCCAAAATGGAGTCTGTAGGATTCCTAGTAAAGCATTATAAATACCAAGTTTAATTATCGTTAACAAAAAAAGAAAAAAAAAAGAAAAGAGAAACGTGTCAACAAATTCTGCTGGCCCAGCAACCATGTCGAGTAAAACTGGAAGAAAGCTAAGAAAGAACTAAATGGACAATATGGACAATGAAGATGACAATTGTGCCAGTCGTTGTTGGAGCAGTGCGACTGGTCTCGACCAGCCTTGTGAAAATCTCTGGACATCCGGGGAGAACATCTAGACAGGGTCATTATTGGATACAACTACAGAAATACTGACGATACTTGTTGTCACTTGATACCCAGTGTAGACCACCGGATATCCCTTGCGTGAAAACTCAATAAATGCAATACGAGACCAAAATGACGTGCCAGATAATAGATATCACAGCTCCGGCCGATTCCAAATTGAGTTTGAAGTAAATTGAAAGGGATAAGTATCTAGTATAAGTTTCCTAACTTCTTCAGCCAAGGAGCTGGGGGACTATAATGGTGTCAGTCGTTATCAGAACACCAGGAACGGTCCCAAAGAGCGTAGGAAAATAAAATAAAAAAAACGGGGGAACTGGAAATCAGAGCCAGAGTTGTAACCATCCAGACGATATCATCACTGAAAACAACTAGAATAATGAATAAAGTCATGCAATATTGAGAAGACTTACTGGCACTTAATCTTCAGTATAAGCCATCAGTTGAAATGTGAAAAGTTAGTAAGTGCAATAATAATAATAATATTAATAAACCTCCTACCAATCCGAGACAGTGTTTTCTATCTGACTTTCTGGGACGAGGAATTACTATTACCATTATTCACAATAACCTAGCTGATTAAAACGTTAATTCCTGTATTTGGTAACAATAACTGTGAGTTCAATCCCTGAACTGGATAATGCTGATTTGGATACAGTGGAAACAAGGCGAGAAGTACAAAATAAGGACAAGACGATCTATCCGGAGACATAGACAGTGTAATAAGAACTGTAGATTAAATAAAGTGTTTAGTTCAAAAATTCCCTGAAGGTTATCTGGATCGATAAGCATCAGAAGCAGACCGGAGGACAAGTCGGCCGAAACTCTGTGGTCATAACAACAACAACAAAAAAAAAAGATGAGGACATTAGTCCGAATGTAAATAATAGTTGTCTTTGTTAAGCAAACAGGAAATGGAAATACATTGTGACGAATATAAAAAAAAAACTAAATTATTAATAATTTACAAAAATGAAATGAAAGTAAAGCTTTGTTTTCAATCAATAACTCCGCCTTTTCTCATTCTTAAAAATGACAATGATGATTTATACTGATGATATCAATAAGGATATTGATGTCAAAGAAAAATAAGCGTAAGCAAATATTTAGGTGAGAGAACAGGTAGCAAAAAAACCCCCAAAAAACTTATTTTGAATGAATCAGAAGTAACTAGTAACAAACATAAAAAGCAAGTTTTCAAATGTTCGTAGGTCATATGTCAAGAATTCGGGCATCACACATTTTATAAGTCTGAGTCTAATGAGCTTTAAATATGGAAAGGTTTCGCCACAAATCTTTGAATCTAGTCTTGAACCCAAAGTCGGCTTCATCTGTATCGGATGAGCCACGACAGCCATGCCCAATTACACGTGCGTAGTAGATAGTGAACACGAAACGATCGCGTGCAAGTACGTAGAATTAGTTCGGCATTGATCGGTTTTTGTCGGCTATTATCGGTTTCTGTAGAACAGGACATCGAAAACGCCAAGCAAAATTACTGAAGGGCATTAGAAATTATCCGAACTAGATTAAAATCATTCATTCTAAATTGTCGTTGATCTGTCGTCAACCATTATTCTTTTTTTTTTTTCCTCTTGTCCTTTTGATAAAAGCAATTTCTGTTTCTTTCTCTTCTTTGCATTCTTTGTCCATTTCCTTTCTCTTTTACTCGACATCTCTTTCGTAAATCTTTTCTAACATTGACAATTTCTCTCTTCCTCTCCTTCTAATTGCTTAATATCTCTCATTGCCTACCCCTTTTCATTGCTTTCTCTCTCTCCCAACTCTCTCTCTCTCTCCCACCTCTCTCTCTCATTTCTTATTATTTCTTTCTCCTTACTTATTCTTATTGTTTGCTTGCTCTCTCTCTCTCTCTCTCTCTCTCTCTTGCTTACCATCATTCTCTCATGGTTTACTCTCCCTCTTGCTTAGTTCTCCCTTCTTTCTATCACTGCTTACTCCCTTTCATTGCTTGCACTCTTTCACCCATTATTTGCTCTCTCTCTCTCTCTCGTTACTTGCCTTCTCTCTCTCTCTCGCTTATTATTTTCTTTCTCTTTTCCCTTTCCTTCTACTGTTGACCAACTGTAGCTTTCCTTCATCAATCTTTTATGTTTGAGCTGTAAATGCTCTTCTTTTTCATTTCACGTACTCCTTGCTCTCCTTTAGATTACAAGTTCCCTGTTGTATCCCTACCGTCTAATAAAACTATTATTATTTCAAACACCCCTTCTTGGCCGTGAATAGATGAATAAAAGAAAGAAAAAGAAGGAGAGTTACTCGTTCAGTCTACGCATCAACATATCATTAAAGTTCATTCATTCGACTTGTGGTAGAAGCAACATACTATATTATAGTAAAGTACTCATTTCTCTTCTCTCTCTCTCCCTCCCTATATATATATATATATATATATATATATATATATATATATATATATATATATATATATATCTCTTTCTCCTCTTCCTTCATCTCGTATTTCCTTTTATATCAGCCTCACATCAACCAGCATGTTCTCGACTCACCCTCTTTAGAGTGTCATCTAGCCTACGTTTTCACCCTGATGCATTGAGTGTTTCCTCTCACACACTCTCTCCGTCAAGCTTCCTCCCGCTATGTAAACCCAAGAAACCAAAATTCTACTTTTACTTTCGCTGCTGCTGCTGCTGCTTCTTCACTCATTCATTCTCTCTTTTCTTTTTTCTCCTCTAGCTAAACACATTTCATATCAGTATTGGAACAAAACAGCTTTACTGTTGTTTACTTACGTCTTTTAAATAGAACAAAAAACGTCAAAGTACGGGATAAAAAGACACACAAAAAAGAGACAGGGGACATTTATTTCGACAAAATTCTACTACAAACCCTATTTACGCGTAGATAATAACAACAGATATATACTACTATTACTAATACTAAATAATAATCTTTTCTGTATTTTCAAGCGAAGATAAGAGATACCTTTTTATCTTTTTCTTAATATTTGTTAGTATGGAGCAAAGTTGACCGACAACCATGAGGGTGCTACCAGTGACAATTATACTACAAATCTGCTGGGTGACAGCATTTTCAGCAGGTCGGCCTCTCACACCTGAAAACAGTCATTTCCCTCTTGGTGTTATAGGTAAGAAAGATATAAAACTCTCCAATCGTTTCTTAAAAATACCTGTGTTATTGCCATCATAAAAAAAAATATATCAGTTCATTGTCATGGTTATCACTTGTTTCTACCTAACATACGAAATGAACACAAAGTGGGGGATCAGTGTTTAATAGTTTGAGTAATGTGATCAGACCCCCCACTTTTCGGTCACGTTTCTCTTGCTTTTTGCACCATCGCCATTTGTTATTATTTTTCTTTCTTCATTTCTTTTTCACTTTTTTTTTTTTTTTCGTTTGTTACCAACTTGTTATATTTATATTGCCTAATATAACGGAGAAAAGAAAAGTATTTTTTTTTTTATATAATAATAATATTAACACGGTGACTGACTACTTATAAATTTAGTTTCTTAGCATTTTTTATTATTATGTCCGTTTCGATTTTTTGTTTAAAAAGTAATTTTTCACAACTCCAATACTCCGCCAAGTAAATATTCTGATTTAAAAAAAAAAAAAATATAGAATTAAAAAAAAAAATATTTCTAAAAAAATTCAACTCCTTTACTGTTTGAACCTGGCACGATTAGAATAATAGGGCTGGTTGTTTGTATTCCCCCACCCCTTAAGAACTTTAAAGCATATTACTTGTCCGAAATAAACAAAACTTTTTCTTTAATCAAGGCTTGTTCCCAAACTATGTCTCAACTTGTTTTTGCCATTATGACCATACAATTGTTGTATTAAATTATTATATTTTTCCTATGCCATATGGTAAAGTCTGTGGTTCCAGTACGATTTTCCATATTATTACCAACAAGATTTTAAAAAAAAACTGTTCGTGTCATATACCCAAACTTGTTTTATTTCTCTATGTTGCATAATCAGTGCAACTCTTTTTATCTACACAAAGAAATGATTGAAACCAGTTTCCAAACATACTTTAAAATAAATGATTCTACTGTTGCTACTCAAGAAACAATGATAGTCCCCTTTTTATTTACTTAATTCAAATCTGGTAAAAAAACGGCTGATAGTCAATAATTTCTCTCTATGAATCCAGAATTTCGAACTTATCACTAAACGAAGCGATGATTGTGTTCATTAAATGATAATTAAACTTTAAAAATTAATTGTAATGTTTTCAGCTTGATGCTGACTAAAACCAGTCATAACTGTTTTTCCTTTACTCCCCCTCCTACACACCTGTACTTTTACAACAGGTGATTCAACGAGTATTTCCCTTTTAAATGATTGGTCTTTTTCCTGTTTCGATTTTGCCGAATCGAAGAATATCTATCCACATCCTGATATATATTTTTTTTCTTCAGAAGCGTAAAACAGGCATTTTATTTCCCTTAAATCTAAAAATAATGGCCAGATGATAAATAAGTCACCGACAGTAAAATATTTACAATATAGAAACGGTTTATTGATAAATATACAAATAAATGAAAAAAAACACTTAATAATGTTTGTTTCATTGTAGTGATAAACCTGTTTACATTTATTTAGATTTTTTTTTAAATCTTTTAATTTTGAAAGGTCACCGGAAACAAAATCGTCCCTTCGTGTAATTTTTTTATAACGTAATATTTGACCACACACACTAAGGAAAGGGTACGAATTGAATTGACTAATATGAAAATATTGTTCGTATTTCTATGTAAAAAGGAGTTTTTAAAAATCCGTCAATATTTTGTTTATATCGTGTTTGTATTTCAGTACACTTTTATCAGTTTTAATAGCAATCAGGAGAGTGACTTAAATGAATGAAATTTTAGTCAAGGTTGGTTTGGTAGTAATGACTTTATACATGCGGGGGTGGTGAATATTTTGTTTTCACGTGGAAATAAAGATTTGATGTGATTGATATGAATATTTAACCCGCTTTTTGCTTGTACCCCTAAACCAAATGCTCTATTAAAATAATATGCGTAATAATTGCCACTGACATTTCTCGAACAACGTGTATACCAGCCAGTGTCTCTGGCAGTGGCCTATACCCTCTCGACTTTAAGTTCGACAAAAGCATTTCTTTATTTTAAAGACAAAAAAAGCAGAAATACTGTAGTAAACTTATAAAGTCGTCAACAGTTTCGTGAAGGCAACTCTGAAAACCATTATTAACTCGGTGACCGACAAGAGAGTCCATATGGGCCTCCAGCCACTCGGGACAAACAGATTGCGAAATATGTTGTAATTTTGTCTGTTAATTTTTATTTTTTGAAATTTAACAAGTTATTTGGCCATGGATTTTCTAATTGAACTATTAAGATGTAATTACTTGATATATGACTCTGACATAAGAGCAAACGTTCTTTTTAAAACTTTAAACTTATAACTGCTGTGTTCGGACTTGTTTTGTGTTGGCTTTTTTTCCAATATCCAGGACATATTTTCACATTTCAATATTCTAAAGTTATTCGTTTTTTTTCTCTTACATATTTTTTATTTAACATAACAGTAATAAAACATATGGTCTAATGTGCATTTTTGGCATTCAAAATCGCTATACATTTTTTTGATCATGTTCCCAATTTAAGCAGCTCTTGTGAGCTTAGCTATAAACTTTTCTCTTAAAGCACATTGTCTATGTCTTTCTTTATTGATACAGTTATTTATTCATCATAGCTTAGTTCAGGCAAAAGGTCACATGTATTGGGCATGAAGCTAGGAGCGAACTCGCTACACAGTAGTTCTAATTGAAAAATCGAACTTGCTAAACATTATACCACGACAATGCGCTCAAATCTACGTAAGTATAGATGTAAAAGTTTTAACAAACACGTTTCAGTGTGTTTTATTATAGTGTAAAAACCTTATGCTATATTTTCTCCAGGATTTTTTTTCTTTTAGAAATTAGATCCAATGGTTTTTTAAAATCATTACTAATTAACAAAATCTATGTAAGGCTAGAATAAAATAATTAGAGACCGAATCTTAATGGCCTCTGACCAAATGTACATTCTTGACGATTTATACAAGGATCAAAGCTTTAGCATCTGTTAAGTTTGTTGAAATGAAAATATACAGAGAAAATTATGTACCTGTAGAGACTAGAAAGGTAAAATGCATATCATCATTTATGAGACATTGGGAAAGTTTAAAGTTTACTATTTAATACACAGTGTTTGTCGACAAAGGAAAGTATTTATAAATATGTATTAATTGGCTCATTTAAAACCAGCATAATGATTAAATTTTAAAAGGTATAAGATCTATATTAAGATACATGTACTCTTTAGAGTTGAAAGCTGATTCCCAGATAAGGGGATGATCTCTACAGGTCAACGCAGTGACTCTCGAATCTCAAAGGATTTTCCTTTAATAGTTAATTCTTTCATCTGATGAGAGTGTTCCTACTTAAGTTCTGCTTTCGCCACACTTTCACAGACAGTCCCGTTTATAACAAATTTTGTCCCACGCAAAAGGTAAACATTAAGATTTCCTTTGAGAATTACCCGGAAATGTTCACTTGAAAATACATAGTTGCTTCGTAATGTATTCCAAAGAAACCGTATTTTTAGAAGTAGCAAAAGTGACATCAAATGACATTTTTTACGCAATTCGTTTTTTTTTTTTTTTTTGTTTTTTTTTTTTTTGTTTTTTTTTAATCTGACATTATTTCTAATTACTATAAAATAAAAGTTATATTTCGTGGGTACACATGTTTGAATAGACATCCCTGTTATTTTAAACAATGGATTTAATGTGAACTGGCCTAGAAATTGAAAAAAAGTCTTACTAAAGAAAATGTACCTTCCCTGTTAGAATAACCATTTTTAAGCTAAATGTACCTTACTAATGGGCCACAGGAAGCTAACATAGTAAAGCCAGACTCACTCACCTTATTCAAGAAATGCACACCTCTCCTGCATAGCTGAAATGTTAAAGTAATTTTAAAGCTATTAATGGATTTTTAAAAAGGCTGACTCCGATTTGAAAATAAAGCTAGCAGATATAGACTTTGAAAAGTCCCAATGAGAAGTGTGCATTTTTTAAATGGGTAATTGTATTTTGCAAAAATAAGTTCATGATTTCCCATGGTAAGGCACACTTGGCTTAAATAGTTTCCCTGAAAAAAAAAGGGGGGAATATACATTTAATTCATATAAGGAGGCACATTCTCTTCAGGAAAACCTTTCAAGCTCTATATTTCGTGGATATGTTTGAATAGACATCCCCGTTGTTTTATTCAGTGGATTTAATGTCAACCGGCCTAGAAATCGAGAAGTCTTACTAAAGAAAATGTGCTTCCCAACAGGAATCAAATCTGTATTCCTTTTTCTATCAAAGAAACTATTTTTAAGCCAAGTGAACCTTACCGTTGGGCCACATGAAGCTTAAAGCTAGGCTCAATTACCTTATTTAAGAAATGCACATCTCTGATTGGGACGCTTGAGAATTTATATCTGCTAATTTTATTTCCTTTTTTTCGGTAATGTTCACCCTCTATAAGGCCCGGGTGCGACTCGAAGTAGAGGGTTACGATAAGGGGTAGTTTATATGGACAAGAGGGGAAGATAAAGGTTTACTCTAGACTTGCTACAGTTACAGTCCGAGCACTTTCCATGGCAGTAGCGATAGAGCAGTGAGAGACTCGTCACATCCCACCTGTGAGAGAGAGGTTAGAAAGTGGAAAATAATTATTTTCCCACAAGGACTAGGAGACGCTTTTGAACTCTTATCAATACCTGTAACTTTTAACCTATTAATGGATTTTTGATATAAAAATAAAGCTATCAGATATAGACTTTGAGACGTCCCAACGAGAGAGATTTTGATTCTTAGAGATTCTCCTTCATGATCTTAAAATGGCTGCCTTCATCATCTTCTATGTAATGTGTTCATTATGATGTTGGTGATCGTAGCTCACTACAATTTACTGTCGTTTGTAGCTCTTAATAAATATCTTTCTGCTATCTCTCCTAAACCCCGTAGGTTATGCATTGTTTTCCTCTGCCCCACTTGCTTTCAGTCTACCCTGTGAGTATCAAATTTTCCAAGCTCTCTTTTCTCATATATCCTAGAAATTTCAGCTCTCTCTTTCTGATGTTGTGTCCATTCTGTTTCCATTTTCCCTAAAACTTCATTGTTGTTCACACGTTCAGTCCGTTGTATTCTCAGCATCCTTCTGTAGACCCACATTTCTATTGTTTCAGCATTCACTGCCCTATAGGAGGACTGATATTATGTAACATTCATTACTCTTTTCATTGTTTCTAATGAAATTTTCATGTTTCTTAATACTTTGGTTAGCTTTTGAAAGGCATCTTTTGCTACCTGATGAACTTTTGGATTTCAGTGTCACACTTTCCATACTGTGTTAGAACACTTCCCAGATAATTAAATTGTTATACTTATTAGATTTTGGTATCTCCAATTTGTAATTTGCATGTTGGGATGTTCCTTTTGTTGACAACCATGCATTTTGCCTTTTTGCAATTGATGTTTAGTCCTTTCTTTCTCACTTCAGATTGCTTTAAAATATCGAAAGAAGACATTGTTCTTTAAGGAAAATAAATTTAAGCATTTTACCTAAATATTCAACAATAAACACACAAATGCATACAAGGGTACAACACTTTTAGAGCTTAACTGCTAGATTACCTAAACATATGATTTGATTATAGTGATGAAGACTTGTGTAGAACCAGCCACAATTTTCAGAAATTATAGGGAAATTATACACAGCATGTCACAAAGACTCTAAACATCCCTCCTCAAAGTTTTAATTCTTCTAGACTGTTTGCCAATCAAGGCTAGAGAGTCCAGTCTGTTTTACTCTTTAACCCATAGTTGGAGTAAGAAGAAATGGATTCATACTCTTCTGTAATGACACACACATCAAAATATATAATATAAAAAGACCTTTTCATGAAATTTTAAAAAGTATTTTAAACATCTTTAAAAGAAATGGATTTGTCCATCTCTTTAATCATTTAGTAGGTTAAAAATTGCAGAAGGATGATTTAAAAAAAAAAAAAAAATGCAGAAATGTTAAGACCAGATTTCAACAAAGAAAACTCTATTAAGAAAAAGATGGGGCACTACCTTTTCATCTTTAATCTTGAATCATTATTTCCAAAATCTTGACAACCTAACCAAATTTTTGACAAGCATTTAATATGCTATATTATAATAGCATATACATAATAGCATATACACATGCACACCAAAAAACTTTTCTGGTCACTTGAATTATAACTCACTTCACTAAATCAATCTCTACTCTTTATATCACTGAACTGCCAACAGTTTATACCCCTTAAATCTCAGCCTAACAGAATTAGCAGATGGTGATGTCATAGAAGCAGTGATATTTGAATTCATTCAGGTCTCCAAAACAAAGTTTTAAATATTAAAACAAAAAAATAAAAAACAGAAATTGATTGACTGATTTTGTTTTTACAGCTTATCAAACTGTTCTGGGTTATTTAAAGCTGAAATATATTTCACGCTGTAGGACATATTACATGTTACATATCCAATGTTCCCAAGCTGTAGGACATCTAATTACTGACCAGGCTTGGTGATTCCTCAACTCTGGAGATCAAATGAGAATCAATGGTATCAATGTGATTTCACTGTAAAAAACAAACATATATAAGCAAATCACTTTTTTTTTTTTGAAAATCCCTTCATCCCAAGCAAGACAATAAAACCACTAAGATGCAAGGGGTTACTGAGTGTTAGAGAATATGAGAAAAAAGGACTTTTAAGGTGAGAGAACATTAAAAAAACAGAAATTAAGAAAACAGAAGATAATTGTTATTGCATTTAAATTTTTGGAGATCAAAGTTGACTGGAATATAAGAAGCCAGAAGAGAGTTCCACATGTAGGAATGTTGATCTCTGCTGACACTAGCTTATGACAGGTGAAAAATACATTTTGTGATTGACTATTTTGACAGAAAAACAAGTGTTCTTGCTTTGTTTAAAATCTATTCTGTACAATTTTAAATTAATTTCCATAGTAAAATTAGTCAATCAAGTTGCTGAAGATCATAGTCTCTTGTAACTGTCAGTGCCAAGTCACCTTGAAAACTGCTTTCACACACACATTTTTTTCATATATTTTTTCTTACTATAAATACTATATATTTTGGATACATGTGTTTGAATAGATATCTGTTTCTTTTTTTAACAGAGTAATTGATATCTACTGTCATGGTGAGAGTTTTAATAAATAAATTGTGCCTTTTGACAAGTTTTTAAACTGTATCCTCCTTATTTTAGGGAAACCATCTTTAGGTAGGTGTGCTTCAGACCTCTCAGCCATGAGAGGCATCACAGCAAAACAAAGCTCAATTATCTTTTGCCGTTGATGCTTAGTCTTTTCTTCTTGCGTTTCTTCACTACCATCTGCAGGCGTTCTGGTAGTTTATCTCCTGCACACTACTATTTGTTATTTTTAATCATAGCTGGAATAGAGGAGAAATGGATTCTGTTCCTGGTTTTCAATTCAGAGTTGTTTTTAATCTGGTTGTCAATCAATGCTAGAGAGCCCAGTTTTCCCTACTATTTTCCCCATACCCAGGAAGGGAAGAGAGAGATTCATGACTTTCTCAAGGGTCAAGGGTACTGAAATTAGATTTAATTTAAATAATATGAAAATTTATATAATATATGCTTATGTCTCATTGGAAATCTTTGGAAGCCTGAATCTGCTAACTTTATTCTTACATGTGAAATGTAAACAATATGTAAGTAATTAGTGGACATTTTACTTAAAATCTGATATTATTACCTACCAGTACATGTTAATGTAAATAAGTATACATGAATATATTTTAAGCCTGGCTTTCTTTCTTTATATGTACAGCAATATCAGTAAGTCTGTAGCCTAATGATGAAAAAAAAAGCATTTATCTTGTACAAATATTTTTTAAAAGCACTTTATTTATCAAAGTACATTACTCTATATAGATTACATAGATCAGGCATTATACAAAGAAAATTCCAGATTAAAATCCAGTTAATAATTGTATCAGGTCATGGATTTATTGATTCACCTTTATACAAGGTGATATTGAAATTTTCGGGTGATGACAATGAGAAACAAAATTATTTACTTTACTACCTAGTGTCCATTAGTGGTACGCAACATGAGGTCCTCAGAATGGTTCCATATGGCCGACAACTAAAGCTTACTTGAAATAGGAACTTTGAAGCCAATCTCTTTCATGATTACTTATAAGTAGTTGACCCTCACTAGGTGCTCCATGCAAAATTCAACATTTAAATAATCAAAAAAGGATTATTTTATTGTAAATTCAATCATGGAAGATATATATATATATATATATATATATATATATATATATCAGACAAATAGTGAAAAATTGAATGACAATATGGGTAAAACATTTTGTTCTTCAGAAGGACTTCAAACAAAAATAATGTTCTTATGATGGAATTATATATTACAGGGATGTGCCATCTAGGTAGGAAGTGTCTACCCTCAATAAAATAGATCAGCAGTAATATTTTACTTCTGTGGAACAATATGCACCTAATCCAACAAAATTATGAACATTACTCTGATTATTTTTCATAAAATGCAAAATATTTTATTTTTTATAGATTTACTACATAAAGGTTTACAAGCTGCTTACCCTGAGTAATTACTGACAGCACATATCTGATATATAAGGAACAAATAGAAAATGTTTATAAATCTAACATGTTTCAATTTTTATTAAAGCTTCATCAGAGAATGAAATATGAAAGAGAAGAAAACTCTAGTATACCAATGAAACCACTTAGATTTATAAATGTTTCCTATTTGTTCCTCATCCTATCATTTGGTCAGATTATAATCCATATTTGATCCCGATTCATCTTGTCCAAACATGGAAAGAAACATACATACACACACACACACACACACACACTATATATATATAATCGACTCTCCCGTCGCGTTCGACGTATGAGGGTCAGGCCGATAAGTCCCCAGGAAACCGACATCCCGACACCGCACATGAGATTTGATTATAGTGGTGCAGGCCTCGTGCAGGACCAGCCACACTTTTTGGAGGGACGAATACAGAAACCTGGTGCACCGAATGCATGCCACAAGGTTCCCAAACGACCCTCCGCAGGTTTTGAATTCAGAGTTGTCCTTCTCCTAGACCAGTTGCCATCCAAGGCTATAGAACCCAGTCTGTCCTGCTATTTTACCCATAGCTGGAGGGAGATGAAGAGGATACATACCTTTCCCAAGGGTATTAGCACGTAAGTGAATGTAATGGATTTGACTGGAATTCAAACTCGGCTCTGCGATTCCTCAATCCAAGTCGTTATTCACTGCTCCACCGTGCCTCCTTTTATATATATATATATATATATATATATATATATATATATATATAATTAGGCAGCAATCCTTCCTTTATGCATTTAATTTTTCTTGTGTTCTGACAAGAGCTTTCTTTTCTTTTCTGGACAAATAAAAAGCTCAACTGTAGTACCTTGTCTGTCGTTTTTAATGAAACATGCATATATATATATATATATATATATATATATAAAATGAGATTAAGACAAAACTATTTTTATTTTAATTTCATCTAACAAAGCTCTTTTTAAAAAAAAATTAAATGCTACAGACAGTGGAAGGAATTATACTCCATTTGTTCTTTTCCCACATCAGGAGATATATAGCTTGCATTATATCGTGACATTCCAGGTTCAATTCTCAGTAGTGGATGCACATTGCTGATGAGTCCCAAATAGGATGAAATGGCCATCCAGTGCTTTCTGCATTCTGTTGAGGATTCTTTTAGACACAATGAATTACTATAAATGATTATTCAACCCCCCCCCCCCAATTTTTATCACTTATGTATGTATGTATGTATATGTAGGAGGAGGGTGTGAAAAAATAAACAAAACATTGGATATAATTCTACAGTGAGAGGAATGCTGAAGATGTAGGTATGTTAAACTGAAATTTTCAGCATCTAATGTATCTCGATGCACAGTTGAACTGACTTCATTCAGCTTCCCAACACTTTTGTTTTTTATCACTGTACATTTTGGTAGCAGAAGATTTGTTGAAGCTGAGATGTGTTACAACCCTAGATGCAAATTCATTGCAAACTCAGAAATTAGTGCACTTTCTATACATTTTCACCTAAGTAAATTACATTCTCTATTACTTATAACTGCATTATTTAAGTCAAAATTATGACCAAGTTCATTATGATGAATGAATAATGCACTGAGTATGTTTGTTTTGTAAAAGATCCTTTCTGTGTTCATATATTCTTTTATTTTTAGATACCTAGAAGTCTTACCAATATATTTCTTGTGACTTACATTACTGTTTATAGTGCAAAATCCTGCTTCAGGTTTTAGTTCTTTAATTATTTTTTTTGTATAAATTAATTTCAAGAACGCAACCAACTTATATGAAATAATATCTTTTGGTGAAAGATACTGCAACATTCTTTCAAAGCTGTCTTTCATTGAGGTATCAATAATAAATTAAGTTTAATAAAAACTTATTTATTATTGTTTTTCATACTAAATAATTCATTGTTTTTATAGAATTTAGTTTATTATCACAATAAGACAAAATTAGGCAGATTCCTTTTAGCCGTATTGCAAGACATGTCAATGTCTTGCAATACAGTTAAAAGGGGCCCACCAAAATTATAGCCTAAAAATGATCATCTTTATAAAATGCAGCCTACAAAATCTTAGACTGATATATAAGAGGATCAGCCGAAAAGTTCATAAGCTGACCAAGATACTCTCATGGAATGTGACCAAATGAGGGTTATTTTTCAATATAGACTCCTTGCTGTTCACACACATCTTCCATTGGTGTCACAGTGCTTGAATCCCATTAGTGAAGAAGATTTCATCCTGTTGGTCAAAAAGGTCAGCAGCAGCAAGTATGACATTATAATCACTGTGATATTGTTTCCCAGCCAAGCGTATGTTGGGGAACATATGATAGACAGATGGGGTCAAATCAGCAAAATAGGGAGGATGATCAACCAGTTCAAAGCTACAGTCACTTACAGCAGCCATTGAAACCAAGGACATGTGCTGGAGCATTGTCCTGATAAAACAAGGCCCCTTTTGTCAGTTTTCCTGGGTATTTGGTCTTGATAGCCTGTCATAACTGTCTCAACATGTTGGCATAGTAGTGTGGCCCTTTTAAAGATAGCCAATCAAAGACCATTAGCTTCCCTGCAGATGAGACAATCTTGGCCTTCTTTTTATCAGGTGAAGAGGGGCATTTCCATTGAATGGATTGTCTCTTTATCTCTGGTTCAACATTCACCCTGGTTTAGGAAACATTCAAGGAAACCAGACTATTTTGAATTGAAATCACTAAATACTTCAACATTACATTCTGTTGAGACATGTTATTGGGCAAAAGTGTCCATATTTAAGAATCTCAGGCTATTATAAAGAGCAGGAAGAATGTTCAAGAGAGTTTTTGGTGACTCCAACTCACACATGTTTAAAAATGGCATTGTGACTTTGAAAGTAAACCATGCCACACATCTTAAAGTACATTCAGTATATTCCACTTCAAGGTACAATTCACATGCCTGTACCAGTTGATTATTTGATGGTGTATCTGAAACAGTATTCCTTAGATCATCAAAATGGTGAAGCAAGGCAGCAGCAAGGAGACCAAAATGTCTTTCTTTATATAATGCAACCTTTTTCTTTTTTTATTCATTGCATCATCAGATTTCTCATAGATTGATGTTTTATGACCATCATTTGATACAAGTTTACAAAATGCATCAATTACAGCAGGGATTAAACCTTTAGACAGGAAAGATTTTTTGTTTTGATTATTTTTTTTTAGTTCAAATTTACTTTCTACATGCTTCAGGACAGATAGGTTTCCTGTGTCAAACTCCTCAAAGGTGTGGCTCATGTAAAAGAAGATACAGGGGTATGTGCTGTGACAGGAGGGTTGCAGCTACCATGTTTTTAATCATGTTTTTCAATCTCCAAATTCTTGGAAACTGAATCTGTTATGAGGACCATTATTTTACCCAAAATCAGTCTATTTTTGCTTAAAACATAAGAAATATGTAAGCTTTGTAGAAACAACACATTACCATATATTCAATAATTTGAATCAAAATCAGCAAGGTTTGTGGCTCATTTTTAAGTTTTGTGGAATACATTGTCATTTTTAGTGATTTGGGGGTGGGGAGCTGGGCAAGTCTGGGCACATTTTGGTCCAGCTCCATCTCAATTTTCAAAAAAAGTTGGCCCATTTCCTTCTATTTGGTCACAAATGAGTGGAATAAAACATTTCCCTACTTTTTTTCGGTTTCTATAGAAAAATAACAGCGCCGTTTAGATGGATGTTATACATATCTTTTAAGAAGAGTGCTTAATCTTTCATGGCGAAACTGCCCAACTCTAGAAATGATATATGGAGACTTGCCAAGAGTATCAACCTTAGTTTGCAAAAGACGTGTCCAGTTCGCCGGGCATTGTGCACGTGCCACAGATGAACTTGTGTCATCATTTGTACTCTGGAGGCACCCATCATCTGTCAATCGATCACGCAAGTTAACCTTTCCAGATAGGATAAAACAAGACACATTGATCCCTAAGGAAGATCTTTTAGGAGCTATGACAGATAAGGAATACTGGAGAGATGTAGTTAGTTCAATCTCGGCTGAGGTCACAAGATGATGATGATAATGACTACTAGTTACTTATGAAGTCTTCTTATAACGGTCAGATGTCTGGAACAAAAATAAAGGACATTATTAAGAATTGAAATTAATGCACACAAAATTCACACCTCTAGCATCACTCGTTCATCATCAGCCTATGAACCTTTCAGCCTACTCTCATAAGTATACAAATTGATAGATTTGTTTGAAATGAAACCTTTAATTTGTCCTTTGTCAGTGTAATTTTCTCATTTTGTATATCTTTTATGTTGTGTCCTTTCAAAGGGTTTCCAGAATGCATAATGATTTTTTTAATGATGGTAACCTGCCTTTCTGCTGATTAGATGTATATATTTGCATTGTCTGACCTTCAGGATTTCATTAGAAACAAAGAAGAGAGTATTGAACTGTTACATAATATATGTCCTCCTGTATGGCAACAAATGCTGGACAATTGCCTCAAAGATGAAGAAGAGACTTGAAGCTATGGTTCTTCAGTTGCTAAGGATACCATGGAATGAAATTGTGTGCAATGACAAGGTTTTGGAGAAAATGGAAACAAAAAGGAAACTTAACATCGGGAAGAAGCAGTTGAAATTTCTGGGCATATAATGAGGAAGGAGGGCTTTGAAAACCTGATACTCACAGGACAGATTGTGGGAAAGAGGAAAGCAGCACATAACATACTTGATGAGTTTGTGAGAATGGATGGTAAAACAGGGTTTGGGAGAAGTAACAAAAAAATCAAAACTTATTAAGTGCTAAAAGGGACAGGAAGATGTGGATGGCCATGATCGCCTACATCATGAAGGGACATGGCACATAAAAGATGATGACATCCTAGGGATTGAACTTGAACTTTTCAGATAATCAGATCTGTTACTTATGCTTTTATATACTCCTCTATCAAACACATACATTCATTCAGGTAGTGATGTGTGTGTATATATATATATATATATATATATATATATATATATATATATATATATATATATATATATATATATATATAACATCATCCACAGACAGACTGTTTCCGCTGTTTCACAGATCATCAGTGTGGCTAGACATCCGGTTGCCTCTAACTAGGATCGAAACCCGACTGAATTGGTGTCAGTCAGAGATTCTAACCATTAAGCCGTCGCCGCATGGTAGGGATGAAAGTGGATTTTTTTTAGCGTATTTATTTTTAGAAACACGCCCAGTGACCGACAGTGACTCAATTTGCATCTGCAAAGAGTCTCGCTATATAGCTATAATAGTCACTGTTTACCAACCCACACCTCGTCCCCAGAGAGCTCAACTGAAATTGATATTTCAGGAGCCAATATAACGTCATCCACAGACAGACTGTTTCGGTGTTTCACAGCTCATCAGTGTGGCTAGACATCCGGTTGCCTCTAACTAGGATCGAAACCTGACTGAATTGGTGTCAGTCGGAGATTCTAACCATTAAGCTGTCGGCGCACGGTAGGGATGAAAGTGGATTTTTTTTAGCGTATTTATTTTTAGAAACACGCCCAGTGACCGACAGTGACTCAATTTGCATCTGCGAAGAGTCTCGCTATATATATATATATATATATATATATATATATATATTTATTTATTTATTTATTTATATATATATTATATTTATATATATATTATATAATATATATATAATATATATATATAATATAAAATCTAATTTCTGTACCTTTGAGAAAGACATGAATATTTTCTCTCCCTGGCTATGGGGAAAATAGTAGGGTAGACTGGGCTCTCTAGAATTGACTGGCAACAACTCTGAATTGAAAACCAGGAATAGAATCCATTTCTTCTCTATTCCAACTATGATTAAAAATAACAAATAGTAGTGTCCAGGAGAGAAACTACCAGAACACCTGCAGAAGGAAAGCATGAAGAAAAGACTAAGCATCAACTATAAGAAGATGGAATGCATGGTTTTCAGCCAAACAATCAGCCTAACATGCAAGTTACAATTTGCAGATACCAAATTCAAGCAAGTCGGACAATTTAAATATCTGCAAAGTGTTTTAACATCAGATAGAAAGTACAACAGTGAAATACAAAGGTACATTGAGATAGCAAAAAATGCCTTTCAAAAGCTAAGCAAAGTATTAAAAAATAAGAAAGTTTTATTACAAAAAAAATACTGAACTGTTATGTAATATCAGTCCTCCTATATGGCAGTGAATGCTGGACAATCTCTTCACAGATGAAGAAGGGAATTGAAACAGCAGAAATGTGGTTCTAGAAATGTTGAGAAATGGGTCACACATTAAAAGTTGACAACAACTTATTTAATACTTTGTAAATGCTTCCAACTGTATATAAAGATTTTGTAGTTGAGAGATATAATATTAGAGAACTTGTGCAAAACAAAAAACAACCAAAAACAAAAGAAAACCAGGACTTATTGATTCAGAAGGATTCTGTGAATATCATGGACTGAATATGTGAGCAACAATGCTATTTTAGAGAAAATGGAAACAAAAGAGACCTAACATCATAAAGAGATAGTTGAAATTTCTAGGGCACATAATGAGGAAAGAGGGCTTAGGAAAACTGATACTCACAGGACATATTGAATGCAAGAGGGACAGAGGAAAACAGCACATGACCTAGCTAATGGAGCTTGGGTAAATGGATGGCAGAACAGGATTTAGAAGAGGTAACAAGAAGACAAAATTTATAAAGAGCTACAAAGTGATAGAAAATTATGGAGAGCCATGATCACCAACACCTTGAAAGGACACAGCAAATAAAAGATGTGCATAGGACTCATAATCTCAACATGTAAAAACCACCTAAAATATGATGAGGAAGCCATAGTCTCTCAAATCCAGAATTGGTTTTTGTCCCTTCAGATTCAGTTTTATAAGTAGTCACACACATGAAGGTTGGCCGAAAAATTCATCAGCTGACACTGGTACACTTGCATGTATTTTAGTCTACCAATTGGTGTTATTAGTATATGGGGTGTGTATTTTGCCACACAAAGTTTACTAATTATTCTATGTTAGGTAGAATAACGTGTTCTAGCCTTCAGTAGCACACCGATACTAATATTAGCATTAGCGTAGCCATTGATACACTAACACTGAATGCGAATATGAAAAGACGAAATACGTGAGCGTAACCAATGAAACATTTAATGTGGCAAGCAGCCTTCGTAAATATATACACAAGATTTATACATGTCTCAAAACAAATAAATGTCCATATTGTCCCAAAGGAATGAGGAGGTTAAACAGAATTAGTACAAAGGTATCACCTACCAATTTCATGGCCTTTGGTCGTCCACAGATGAGTGAATGAGTTTGTTGCGTTAGGCCGTACCCATGTTGACCAGTTTCCACGTGTGTGGACGCTCTGGTGGTCAGGAAGGAAAAGAGATCGTTCCTCCCAAAACGGAAGTGACGACAAAAAAAGGCAGAAGAGTTCTACTCACTAAAAGGGGCCACAACTCTCATGGGCTAATGCAAAGAGAAAAACACTGTGGTCTCCCTACAGTGTGTTTACTTACATTTACATTTTGGTCAGTCTTATACTTCCCAGATAACTCTCAATTATGACAGTGGATATAAATTATCATAGTTTCTTTGTGTTGGAAAGATTTCATATATCATAAATTATTTTTTATAGTTTAATATGGTTATTTTGTGAGACCTTTCATATGCTAACATGTAAAATATCTAAGAATTCTGAATACACTTGCTTTGTACAATTTTCAGGTAATCTTTGTCTGCTGAATTCTCTCTGACATGCAAGAATCATTTTAAAAATTTTAAGTGGCTAGCAATGCAAAAGATGTTCAGCTATAGGAAGAAAACCTTTAATAGTTGAATATGAAAATAGAAATGAAAGAGAAAAAACATCGGTATGAGGAGGTGCTGAAAAATTCTTGATCCAACTAAGAAGGGTTTTCCAGGAAAAAAAATCTAATGATTGGTCATTTGGACAAATGCTTATTTGATAGATTTATATGAAGAAGTGTTGAAAAGTTCTTGGTTCAACCAAGATAGGCAACTGATATAAAAAATGACTTACTATATGTTGTTAACTGGAACAAGAAATGGCTTGTTAATTTTAATGCCTCCAAAACAAAACTGCTCTCTTTTAACTGTCTTAGAGATCCTTTTTTCTTTTTTTTTTTTGGCTTTCATCAGCATGGCTGAGTGAGTCCTTGTGACTTCTCGGGCTAATGTTTTCTGCTGACATGATATGAAAAGATTATATTGAATCAATTTGTAGGTCTGTTGTTAAGAATGTTGGTTCACTCTGTCAGGTTACACATTTATAAGTCTGTCATTAAACCATGCATTGAATATTGCTGCCATATATGGTCTGGTGCTTCTGCTGTATATTTAGAGATACTTGATAAAATCCAAAGAAAAATTTGCAATGTTATTGGTCCTGACCTGGCATCCCAGTATCAGTTTCTTTCCCATCGCCATAACATAGCTTCCCTGTGCCTTGTCTATAAATATTTTCATGGTAATTGTTCTGATGAACTTTCATCTGTGGTGCCTAAGCTTTAGGAATTTAAGTGCAGTACTAGATTGGCAGCAAGGTCTCATCATTTTATAGTTGAAATTGCTAGATTTAAGTTCTATGCTAACAGTTTCTTCTCTCTTTCAAAAATTTCATTACAATGTCAAATGTTATCTTTTGTCTTAATTCCTGTTCTTTTATTGTTCTCTCTCTTGAATAGTTGTTTTTTTTTCTGATATTCTCCCACACTCACTAACTCCTTACATCTTAGTGACTTTATTCCTTTGTTTGGGGTGAAATGATAAAAAAAAAAGAAAAAAACTGAGGGATTGCTATCCAAATACATATGTTTTATACATATATATATATATATATATATATATATATATATACTACTAAATTATATATATATATATATATATATATATATATATATATATATATATATATATATATATATATAATGTATCCTTAAAGAGGTTATGAACAAACAAAAGCGGTACCAGTGAAAGGAACACCAACACAGGCATAGGTGAAAAGAAAGCGAGGTTTATTGTAAAAGAGAATTCACTACTGAAAGACAGGGAATTGGCTAGCAGGCTTATAATTCCCAAAGTAAATCCCAGGTATATCCTGTGCACACACTATATATATATATATATATATATATATATATATATATATATATATATATGTGTGTGAACATAGAAGTTAACACTTAGAAGTGTTTCATGCTAGATGCAATCATCAGGCCACGAGTGCTCACTTTTATATTTACACATGCTCTATCTCTGATATGGAGCACTTTATCCCAAAAATATAGCACATCTTAATATATATATATATATATATATATATATATATATATATATATATATATATATATATATATATATATATGTATGTATTATCATTTCATCCCAAGCAAGGCAATAAAAGCCACTAAGATGCAAGAGTGTTAGAGAATTGTGCTGATGTAGTACTTAGTCTTTATGAATATAAGTGTACTGCTAGAATGTCAGGAAGGTTTCATCATTTTACAGTTGAAATGGAAAGATGTAACTATAAGTTCTATACTGATAATTCCTTCTCTTACACTTCTTGCTTATGAACATTATTCTAGGTTCTTCTTTCCCAGTCAAATTTGATTTTCAAAAATTTAATTACAATGTCAGTTATCTTCTGTCTTCTTAATTCCTGTTCTTTTATTGTCCTTTCTCCTTAATAGTTGCTTTTTTTACCTTATATTCTCTCACACTCATTAACCTCTAACATATTGTGGCTTTATTGCTTTGCTTGGGGTGAAATGATTAAAAAAAAAATTCTCTGGAAATTTCTTTTTCGTCATTTCATCAAATTCTTATTGATAGATTTATATGAGGGCTGCTGAAAAATTGTAATAATAATATAAGCAAGTCAATGATTCCAATAGAATTTGTATTCTCTCAAAGTTATAAACAAACTGTCATTGTAATCATTTTTTTTTTGCTTTACCAGAATTATTTACCAAGACGCTGTATATGCAATCATGAGTTAATGAAAATTTACATTTATTTATATAATAAATCCTATCCATGGCATCAAAGGTTACTGAAACAGCTTGTATATCATTTCTAACAGACTGTTTTGCTAAGTCAGTGTGTAAATTAAAAAATGAACAAGTTGTTAAGGTTTTGTTTTCACAGATTAGAAAAAATTCTATTGGCATATAAGTATGTAATCACCAGTAAGAATATTTCCTTTTGTCTCGTGCTTGCGCTAAAGACATGTATAAATAAAACTTTAAAAAAAGAATAAAAAAAACAATGAATGTATCTTTTAATAATCCCAAAGAATTCATGTTTGGTGTTTTTTTTCTTTCTGTTTTTTTTTTTCTTTCATAATTCTCTATCTCAAATTGAGTCAGTCTTTATTCTCAGTTGAATATGATTATCCTGTCAGACTGGTTGCTTTTTGTTTCTCTTTTTCATAAAGGGGGGAAAGAAGCCTATTTTCATGAATGTCTTCTATTTCGAGATGCTAATTATTTCATTGATTATAATTTTGGTTTTTGCAGCTCTTCTCTTGTTTTCTTCCCAAGTGCATTGGTATGATAACCCAACAAGAAAACTGGTGATCATGGCTCTCCACAATTTCCTGCTTTTTGTAGCTTTTAATAATTTTGTCTTTTTGTTATCTCACCTAAACTTTGTTCTGCATCCATTTACTCAAGCTTGCTAGGTAGTTTATGTATTGTTTCCCCTTTATCCACCTTAACTTCAATCCATCCTATCAGCATCAAATTTTCCAAGCCTTCATTCCACATTATGTGTCCTAGAAATTTCAACTTTCTCTTCCTGATCTCTCCCAAGCCTTGCTCTGCCATCCATTTACACAACCTCGCCAGAGACCTTTTCAATCTATACAGTGAGGCCATTCTTGGAGAATTACAAATCTTACCTGGAATTAGTGTTGACGATAGAGGGCACATCCGGCACACTTGTGCCGGGCCTTGAAACCCAAGGGGCCTCAAGAAAATATCGCTAGAGGTTTAGTTGGGGCTTCTTTACAAAAGTAGAGAGCAAAATTACAAATCGGTATTTTATTGAAAAATATGAAAACTAAAACCAGTTCCAAAGCAGCTTAAAAGTGCATTTTTCAAATTTTCATTGAAGCAAAAGTCTAATTCTCATTCCAAATCACACTCAATCGCAAGGGTTGCCAAGTAAGACATGGTCTTTAAAAAGTCTTGTAAGACATGCTAGATCGAGTGATTGTCCCAGCATCTCCTTTTTCGACCGGGAGGCCTCAAAATAATCTGAATGCTTGACCTTGGAAATTCTCTCCCTTGGTACTGCCAGGATTCATTATTGGTGGCCAAAATCTTAACAACATAAGATATGCAGACGGTACAATGTTGATAGCAGACACAGAAAGCAAACTATAAGAACTCCAACAGAAGATAGTAAAATTAGAAGAGATGATTAAATATCAATTGCAAGAAGACAGAATACATGGTTGTTAGCAAAAAGAAGAGCCGAAAATGCACATTACAAAATGGAAATACCAAAATCAAATAGGTACAACAATTTAACTATCTGGGAAGCATATTAACAAAGGACAGAAAATCTGAAAAGGATATGAAAATCTGAAGGTGCATCGTGATAGTGAATGATGCCTTCCAAAAGCTGAGCAAAGTATTAAGAAACTGAAAAATATTATTAGAAACAAAGAAGAGTACTGGACAGTTATGTGAAATCAGAACTCCTATATGGCCATGAATAGACGATGAAGAGACTTGAAGGCGCAGAAATGCCATGATACTGAGAATACCATGGACTGAACATAAAGTTCTACAATAAAAAGGACACTTATACTTAACCTTAAGAAGAGACTGTTGAAATTTTGGGAGCATATAATGAGTAAAGAGAACTTGGAAAATTTGATACTCACAAGAAGATTGATTGAAGTTAAGAGAAAAGAAAAAAAACACATAACCTACTTGATGAGTGAATAAAAAGTCCCTCTTTGATAGGAAGCTTATAAACTTGTCATTCAGTTGTCCTACATGTATACATCGTAAGACCAGATGTGTTGACCTCTTAACAAGAGTATAGATGTTGGGTGGAGCCATTGATATGATAGGTCTGATTCTACACTTGGTGGTTATCAGGTTCTAAGTCAACCTTCTAATGCCTCTGGCCTTTTTAAGCTCTGTTGTGACACTCAGTGTAAATCCTATTTTGGTATCTCTTAGGGTAAACCAAGTATATATTGGAGGCACCATATATCAACTCCTCTTAGAACAAAGTTTCTAATTGACATTAAATTCAGTTCAGATCTGTAGTGTTTCCTGGCATAAATCATATATTTACACTAATCTGCTCATACTGTCAAAAACATTGGCAACATTTAATATTTATTACATTGGTTATGTTTGTTTGTTTGTTTTTAATTTCTGTATTGTACAGGGTTATTTATAAAAGAATGAATTGATTTCATGATGTAAAGCTGATTGATCTCAAATCAGCTTCATGCTGAGATAGAAAGATCAAACCTCTACTTCATAAATCGTGCTGCTAGAACATGTCTGACAATGTTATTGGTTTATGGAAAAAGTTCAGTCATCTTTCCCCAATGGAAACACTATTACCACATGGTTCACATCTTGAAGCCAAGAAGAGAAAGATCCTGGTCTTTCTGTAAGTGCAGTAATAAAATCACACATGTGACCAGAAACCTTTTCTGTTATCTTCATAACTTGCATCATGGGAAAATTTTCTTTTTTAAACATTATTATTATTTTATTTAATTTTCCCCACAGTATAAAAGTAATTAGCGCAGAAAGTAGAATTGGCAATGCAAGTTCTAATTCCAACCTCATATGTTGTATTCACTTGAGTGCAATTTCTTGGATATGGCAATAATTCATGTCATCATACTCCTGCTAGCAATGGGTTAAATAGTAGAGTAAACTAGGCTCTTTATTTTGGGACAGAAGCTTGCCTAAAAAAGGGAAAAAACAACAAGAAACAACCCCTGTAACTTTCCAAAGAAATCGAGCAATTCAAATATAATAAAGATAAGGAATCCTTTGACAGCCATTAATGTCTATATCCTGAAAGAAAATGTCTTGAAGTGAATATCTATAGAATTAACTCTATTATCACAATGTATTCTACTGCTTAGAGCTTTAAAAGTAAAATTATCCAAAGAAAGCTAACACTAAAATTAAACCAAAAAAACAAAAAAGAAAGAAAATAAAAGAATTGTATTATCAACTTGATCTCCCCTACTTATTAATGAGACATTCTGCTGTTATGGAAAGATGAGACATACTTGTTTCTTGGTGTCAAGTAATGCCTCTTATTCACAATGGAATATCTCATTACTAAGAAGAGGAGATCAGGTTATATGACTGAATATATAAAGTTACATTGAAGTTTTGTGTTATGTATCCTTTTGAAAATTAAAAAAAAATATCTTTAATAGAAAAGTAAATTAGAGTCAAAACGGTATTCTACATAAAGTTTAGCACTGGAAAAGTGATCAAAGACTAAAAGAGGTTTTAAATGCTATCTTCCTTTTTGGAGGGGGGAGTGGAGGCATAAATATACATGTGGGCCATCATCAATCAGTAATCTGATTTAATCAGTAATCCAGCACTAATTTCTACAAGGACAATTTCAGATTTCCCAGGTTACTACACAGACATGCCACAACTGTTTGCTTGCACTAGCTAGTACATCAGCCATTTTTGAGCACCTTCAAATACTTGTATGGTATTTCTGCTTGTCTTGCCTGCATTTTTATGATAGCCTGATGATATTTAATTCCAATCATAGCTCCATTGGATACAGGAAGTGCTTCTTGTGGTGTGAAGGGTAAACACTATACACTGACCATAACAGATAAGGATGTTTAAAAAAAAAAAAAAAAAAAGAAGGTTTACTCTAAATTCAAAAACAAGGGAGGTAACAAAAAAACACTCAGTAGCTTTCCTAAGAAATATAGCATTTCACAAATAATAAAAAAAGAAGAATCTTTATAGAAATTTCTATCACTTGATGTTGAGCCAGTCAACTGTAATAACAGAAATTTACAACATTTGAAATGAATGTCATTTTAGTATTCAGTCACTTAGTATTGAAAAATATTATGAGCTTATTTTTATAGAATAGCACTCACAGTGAGGTAATGGATAGTGGCTCAGATTGAGGAATCAGAGCTGAGTTCAAATTCCAGTCGAATTCATTACATTCACTTACATGTTAATACCCTTGAGAAAAGTATGAATCTTCTTCTTCTCCCCCAGCTATGGCAGGACAGACCGGGTTCTGGAGCCTTCTACTGCAGAAAGAAATGGCAACCTACTGCAGAAAAAAATCTGCCTCATCAGTCATGTATCAAAAGATACTTGATCACCTACACATGTATCCCACATGGCACATAACTCATTGACTGACTACCTATCTAGAAATGACATTGAAATACTAGCTGAAAGTGTATGCCATGATTTGTACTAGTGAATGATAATGGCCGAACACATATTTGAGGATACCCATCTACTAGGGCAGCTAGCTAATCCCTTTTGCAGACGCTTGCTCAGGTGCATTTTGTGTTTTTTCAACACCCACAGAACCCGTCTGTGGTTTATACTGCAACTATGCTGAGCAGACCTTAGTTACAGTGGGAGAGAAGTGTGTTAACGAGCGTGATCAACAATCTGAACAATTCCAATATGCTCAAAACCTCAGTCACGATGACTTCATGCTAGCACAGCCATCAATGCCCCCCCCCAAGGGTTCTGTCTACCTAATTTTATGCACAAGGCTTGGGTCAACCCTTGGTATGGTTTTCAGGCACTTTCCAAAGGTAACGCACACTGGGATTGCCTCCTCCAGACTAATAACATCAAGAAGTCACCTTCCTGACATATCGACCATGGTGAGATTCAAACCCAGGACTCATTTTCAAAGCAAATATCCTGCCATTGCCCATAAGAATAGAACTACCTATCTAGAAATGACACAGAAATACTTGCTTAAACAGTATGCCATGATTGGCATTTCTTGAGACACCAACAAATTACTATTAAGAAATTCAACAGAATAAGAATAAACAAAACTTAAGCTCTTCTTTATGTTCCATGTCCCTTCAGGACGTGAGCAATCAGGGCTCTCCACAACTTCCTATCCTCTGTAATTTTAAGCAGTGCTTATCTCCTTACTATCCATCTCAGTCCTTCTTCTGCCATCCACTTACACAAGCTCATTAGGTAGGTTACTCAGCATTTTTCTCCATTTTTATTGTTTTCCATATCTCCTGAGAGTATCAGATTCTCCCAGCTTTCTTTCCTCATTACATATCACAGAAATTTTGAAGGGTCTCCTGATTCTAAGTTTCCTTTTTGTTTCAATTTTCTTTAACACTTCCTTGTTGCTTACATATTCCATCCATCATATTCTCAGTATCCTTCTGTAGAACCACATACCTGGTGCCTCAAGATTCCTCTTCATCTGTGAGAAAATTGTCCAGTTATTCACTGCCATAAAGGAGGACTGATATAACAGCAGTTTAGCATTCCGAATTGGATCAATTTTTCCCTGTTTCCTAATGTTTTGCTTAGCTTTTGGAAATCATCTTTTACTGTTCCAATGCACTTTTGGATTTCTGTATCACATTTTCTATTATCCATGCTAACATTTCCCAAACATAGCCTGTCTATATTTCTGAGATGAGGTATTATGTACATTATTTACATTATTCGGACTATTGTCCTCATCTTTGTCACCATATTTATTGTTGTATGCTCCGGTCTTCTTCAGGTGGTTGGAATGTCGAACTGAACCCTTTATTTCACTCACCGAGGTAGATTGTTCTAGTTCCACATGCCATGTTTGATGGATGTCAGTTATCAGTTATCTCCTGTTAATTTCCCTCTGAAAATTCTCCACTGCCTTAACCGGATATTGAACTCACACTCTTTCCCAAACAAATTTTTTGAATTTTTGTGCTTGTTTGATTTCAATGTCTCCAGTTTGTAACTTGTATCTTAAGCCAGGGAGTCATCAAACTTTTTCAACCAAAGACACCCCCCTTTTGTTTCTCATCCTTTCTCAGCAACCCCCCATTTAAAATATCTTTGAATTTTTAAACTTGCACCTGATGCTAGCAATTAAAATGTTAACTAAAATGTATGAAAAGCTGAGAAATTTGGATCGGGTTCAAAATTTTCCTCCCAGTGTCATCAGGTTCAAAATTTTCCTCCTAATGTCATCAGGTTCAGTATTTTCCTCTCAGCATCATCAAGTTTCCCCCAAAAAATAATTAAAAAAGAGCAAGCAATGCTCACTGTAGAATTAAATAAGTTTCATCACAATAAGCTAAAGGCTACTAGGGTAGATGTAACTAAAGCTTTTGATTTTGTTGATTGTTAAGCTCAGTACCTTTCTTTCATCTGTACCAAAGAATACAACATACATGTAAACTAAATAAAATTTAGCTCATTGTCATTGGCACACAGAACCCCGATTCAACTCCTTGACTATCATGGACCCCCTGGAAATCCTTACTGATACCTAGAGGGCACTTGGACCCTGTTTGATGACCCCTGTCTTGTGCTGTCTCACTAATGACCATACTTTGTCATTTTACAATTTGTGATTAGTCCTTTCTTCACACTTTCTTTTACTATCATGTCCAGATGTTTCTGCAGTTTTCTTTCTGTGTCTGCTATAAAAGAATTAGTAAATAATTAAAATTTTAAGCTATTTATGACATTTATCTCATTACTGTATATAAAAAGCAAATGAGCTGAACGTATTCAACCACCTCCTCCCCAATCATTCTTGTTTTGGATATTTCATATAACAGATATTTTTTTCTGTTGCCTCAAGATTCCTCTTCAGCTGTGAAAAAATTGTCCAGTATTCACTGCCATAAAGGAGGACTGATATAATATAGCAGTTTAGCATTCTGAATCGGATCAATTTTTCTAGTTATGTTTTTCAGGTTAGTGTTTTTTACTATTACCAGTATTTCCTTTCAGTTATGCTTTTTTTTCTAAATTTTCCAGCTGACTAATAAAAGGGTTGGTGCAGAGGCATATATAGGTATGATGGATCAGCTGGTACTAATAAACATCCCAGTTCTATTAATGTTCCTCTTAACATCATAAGGTATGCAGATGATGGTAGACACAGAAAGAAAAAACCATGGAAACTCCAAGACAAGGTCATAAAGGAAAGCTGGAAGAAAGGAATAATCATCAGCTGTAAGAAGACAGAATGTATATTTGTTAGCAAGAGGAACAGCCCAAGATATAAGCAAGAAAGTAGGGACATTGGAATCTAAAAACTACATAAATTTAAATATCGCCAGTGTTGTAACAGTGACACAGGTACATTGGAATAGCAAAACATGCCTTTCAAAAATTAACAAAGTATTAAGAAACAGGAAAATTTCATTGGAAACAAAGAGTGCTAGACTGCTATGGAATATCAATCCTCTGTTGTGGAAGTGAATGCTGAATAATTTCCTTGTGGATGAAGAGGAAACTTGAGGCAACAGAGACGTGGTTCAACAGAAAGATGCTGAGAATACTATAGAGAAACAAGGCAGTTTAAAGGGAAATGGAAACAAAAAAGACAATTCTACTTAGAATCAAAAAGAAACAGTTGTAATTTCTAGGGCACATAATGAGGAAAGAAGGCTTGGAGAATTTGTCACTCACAAGACATTGTAGGGCAGTAAGAAACAGTAAGTATCATTCTTTACAAGCTTTTGTAAATGGATAACAGAACAGGAAGTGAGAGGTATAAGGAGATTCCTTTCTTTTTATGTGCCGTGTCCTTTCAGGATGTAGGCGATCATGGCACTCCACCTCCCTCTATCCCTTGCAGCTCTCAACAAGTTTCTACCCTCTGCTTCCTCCCCCAGACCATATTCTGTCATCCATTGCTTAAGCCTACCAGGTATGTCACATGTTTTCGCTTGTCTCTCTTTCCCTCTATTCAACTCATGAGTATCAGATTCTCCAGGCCCTCCTTCCTCATTATGTGTCCCAGAAACTTCAGGTGCCTCTTCCTGATGTTGTAAGAAGTTGTGGAGAGTCATGATTACACAGCTGAAGGGACACTGCACAGGACATGTTGTCTTAGATTGTTTGGTTAATTGATCTAATCACAGAAAGGGAGCCATACTAAACACATGAAAAAGCTTGTTCAAATTGTTTACTTTCAGTCAGTTGGTGAATGGGGTAAAAATACAGTCCATTTATTTAAAAACAAATATGATATTTTATTTTACAAGTAAAATAATGCTTTGAAAAAATAAGACAACGTGACTGCGACAGATTGCATAACTCATATGACATTTCAGTCACTGTGCATTTTTCCAAGTTCCATGAATGGCCTAGGTTGCTGAAAGATAGCTGTTTTTTTTTATCAATTGACTGATTGCCAACTAAAGCTAGAAAATCCAATCTCTCCTACTGTTTAACCCATAGGGTATTTGTGAGAAAGGGAATGTAACAAACTCGGCAAGAATTTGAACTCGGCACATCAATTTCTCTTTCCAAGCTGCTAACAACTACACTAACCAGATATTCATGTTTTCTGTTTAAATAATGAAATATGGAGGTAAAAATTAAAGAAATTATGATTATAAAAATTAATGAAGACAACACATCATATTTTGCCATCCATCATTTTTAATTTTTTTTTTCCTTTGTCTTAAAACTATTTCTACACTGAAGTGTGCGACTGACATCAAGCTGACCAATCAACCACTTTCTCTTCCCAGACATGGAAGCAGCACTAAACTAAGCAACGCTTGTAGAAGATCTGTATTCAGAATTAAAATATTCACAGCACATTGTAATTTCTGTTCAGTTAATATTCCACAGCAGCAGAGTAAAAAAAAACAATGAAAGACAGCACACGTCCTGGGTACCACTTATTTGATCTGTTATGCTCAGAATGATGTTTTAGATCTAATATTTCTAGGACGAATCCCTTAGAGTCATCTGTTATCCTTGGCTCCTGTTTAAATTGAATACTGAGAATTTTAAACATATTTTAAGCATTATTACTTCTCTTCATTTGATGCAGTGTATGTTTGTTTTTTGTTTGTTACATTTGGTGCACCCAGGAACAACCGTCCAATTTTTTTGGAGCACTGCAATGACAAAAATAATAAAATATATAAGCAGTTAAGCTGACAAATAAGCATCATAACAAAGAATTGATGAGTTCTGAAAAATTCCCTATGAAAGACACTCTAAATGTAACAGTTATATTTTTTTTTATTTAGCCATTTCAACAGTAAAAGACCTTGTCGCCAATCTAATAGTTAAATTCATAAAGTCAAGTTAACACAGAGAAAAGTTCATCAAAACAATCACCATGAAAATATTTATAGAAAAGGCACAGGGAAACTACATGACAGTGTTTTGAAAAGTGATTGAAGCCAATATGCCTGGTCAGGACCAATAACATTGCAGATTCTTCTTTGGATTTTATCAAGAATCTCTAAATATATAGCAGGAACATCAGACCAGATGTGGCAGCAGTATTCAAAGCAAGGACAAAGGGTAAACTTATGAATATGTAAGATAGATTCTGTCAAGAAAAACAGTCTAGCACAACACAGTGAACCAACTTTCCTAGAAGCAGACCTAGAAATTAGTTCAATATAATCTTTCCACTTCAAATCAGAGGAAAACCTGAAGCCAAGTAAGTGCAATGCATCATGCTGATGGGAGGTAAAAAGGATTCTCAGATGATTAAAAGAGAGCAGATTAATTTTGGAGGCATTAAAATTAACACACCATTCCTTGCCCCAGTTAACAACAGAAAGTTGATCATTTTTTAGATCAGCTGCTAATTTGACCTTATGAAACCAATCAGTAGTAAGAGTGGAATAAATGGTTGTGACTGCAGTATAGATACCAAGTTGAGAATTGATACCATCAGAAAGGTCATTGATTAAAATTAGAAACACCATTAGTCCATGGATAGAGCCCTGGAGGATGCCTACATTAATGCAAAAGGATCTTGAAGATAGAAATGAAAACAGAAAATCAACCACTGATTAAATAAAGAATTCTATACAACATTCCCAAAAGTTTATTAAAGTCAGATGAAGGCTAATGGGTACATTGACTGAAACATTATGAAAAGAAATTAAAAAACACAGATAATGTTAATTGTTCAACTAGTATTTCTCACATCTTAATTACAGTTGCTTTTTATTACAATTTTGAGACTGTCTTTCTACAGTTGTAAGCAACCCAGACTAGAAATAGAGAATAAACTCTCAGTATGACTCCCATTCACATCCATGTTCCTTGAGAAGCAACATCATAAGGTCAGAGAGACCTTCCAGCTGAAGTCATTTAAATCTATAATCATTCCTTATTTTTCTTGACCGACTTCATCTTTATTGACATACAGTAGTAGTATTAGTAGTAAGACCATTTCTATTTCTTGGATGAATCGTTGTAAATAATTCATTTATTTACTAGTATTTTTTTTCAGTTTAATTTAAGACCGTAATTTTGCAAAGCAACATGAAATGAGAAAGAATAAATAACTAATGAGAATAAAATTCTATCAGACAAGTTAACGTCTACAGAATAAAACAATCCATTTTTATTATATCTTGCCTGATTAAATATTGGTTAACATGAATCAAGAAATTTATGGCTGGAAAACATTGACTACATGGACTGTTGTCGAATAAGTTTTATCAGTTGATGAAAGTTGTTATCCAATGGCCTCTACACAATCTTCAAGAACATAACTTGAAAGACAAATTATAACTTGGATTATAGGATTGAAAGAGATTAATAGCTTTATTTCAAAATATCCTCCTTATACTTATCAGTGTTGTGTCGGAAACCTACCACCCCTCTTGAAGATGAACTTGTCTGCATCTGTGAACAAAGACTTTAAATAGTGGCATTTCAGTTGACATGGGGGGAAGACAGATAGACAGAGAAGTTCTTAGCTGAGCTAGTTATTGACTACTCAGGCGATTTCTGTACCTTTTTACCAACCTATTAAAACCCTTTTTATTGTTACGTGTTATTTAGCGTTTGTCTCTACTAACCCCAAATCAACATCATAACAGTGGCGACAAGAGATTTATTCATCACACTGAGTAGAGAATTTTTCAACTCTAGGTGGACTATATAAATTTTTTTTCTTTCTCGCTCTGAAACAAAGAATTGGAACAGCTTGAAAATTTAGGAGTTATTTCACGCATTGAATTTTCAGAATGGGCCTGCCCTGTTGTATATGTTAAGAAAAAGAATAATAAAATTCGGATGTGTGCCGATTTCTCTACGGGTCTAAATGATTGCTTAAAAGACCACACATATCCTTTGCCTTCACCAGAAGACATTTTTGCAAGTTTAAGTGGAGGAAAAATATTCTCTAAATTGGATTTATCGGATGCCTATCTCCAAGTGAAAGTGGACGAAGAATGTTCTAAATTGTTGACTATCAATACACACAAGGGTTTATACAAATTAAACCATCTGCCTTTTTTGGTTTAAAAAAAGTATCCCCTAGTATTTTTCAGCAAATTATGGACACTGTGCTGGCAGGGTTGGACTTCGCCATTGCATATCTTGATGATATTTTGATAAAAAAGTAAAGATCGAAATGAACATTTGGAACATATTAATCAGGTTTTTTGAAAAAATTGAAGAATATGGATTCAAACTTGGAGCTGAAAAATGTGAATTTTTATGAGTGAAATTAAGTTTTGGGGGCAGGTAATAGACTCTGATGGAAGAAGACCAGATCCAGCGAGTGCAGAAGTGATCAAAAGCATGCCAACTCCCAAAAACGTAGTAATGCTACAAGCGTTCTTAGGACTTGCTAACTATTATGGGATATATATTCCTAATTTGTGCAGCCTTATGGCTCCATTAAATAAATTGCTTAAAAAGGGAGCAAAGTGGGAATGGTCAGAAGTGTGTCAGAAGGCGTTTGACAAAATAAAGAATACTTTGACGTCGGAATTATCACTAACACATTATGACCCTAAACAGGAAATTATAGTGGCATTGGATGCAAGCGAGTATGGAATAGGTGCAGTAATTCTGCATAAATTCAGAGATGGCAATATGAAGCCAGTGGCACATGCATCAAGGACATTATTACCCGCAGAAAAGAAGTACTCTCAAATTGAGAAAGAAACTTAGCTATCATCTATGCTTGTAAAAATTCCATAAGTACATACATGGAAGAAGGTTTATATTGCAGACCGACCATCGCCTGCTGCTTTCAATCTATGGTTCAAAGAAGGGTATACCTACTCATACGGCAAACTGTTTTGCAACGATGGGGAACCATTTTGTTGAATTACAATTTCAAAATGGAATTTTTATCATCTAAAAATTAAGCCATGCTGATGGTTTATCTAGACTGATCCCAACGTCTTGAACCGCTAGGAGATACGGTGATAAGCGTCGTTACAAGCAGAAAATGAATTGGTTGAAGTAATGTATAACACAGTAAAAGAATTACCGGTGACATTAGATGAGATAAAATTAAAAGCAGAAAACGACATTTTTATTAGAAAAATGAAAGAAGTTGTAACTTCAGAAAAGTATAAAACTTCTTCACCAGCATATTCAATATGTGATGAAGTGCTGTTATATGCTGGAAGGGTCGTGATACCGGTTGTACTACAAAAGCGGATTTTGAAGGAATTTCATCAGGGGCATCCTGGTATTGGACGTATGAAAGCCCTGATGAGGAGTTACATTTATTGGCCAAATGTGGACAAAGACATTGAACAGGTAGTTAAAACTTGTAGAGGGTGTCAAATGGCAGCGAAAGCACTGCCAGTAAAATACACACCATGGCCAAAAACAGATGTTCCATGGACCAGACTCCACATAGATTATGCTGGACCCATGAATAGTAATTTCTACTTGATAGTTGTGGATAGCTATTCCAAGTGGCCTGAAATTTTTAAGTGCAAAAGACCAACTGCTTCTGTAACAAAAGATTTTCTTACAGAACTGTTTGCACATTTTGGAGTACCAGAAAAAATTGTCACTAACAATGGAACTCAATTCACAGGAAGTGAATTTAAGACGTTTTGTAAGACTCTGGGAATTGACCCCATCACGACTTCACTGTACCATCCTAGGTCAAATGGACAGGCTGAACGGTTTGTTGATACGTTCAAGAGAGCCCTTAAAAAAACAAATGGTACTAATACAGATGATGGTAATATACAGCAGTTTTTAAGTATATACAAAATAACACCAAATCCAAATGCAATATCAGGGATGCCTCCAGCTGAACTGATGTTTGCTAGAAAAATTAGATCTGTATTCAATAGGCTGCTGCCGGAAAGAAAAAAGAGTTACCAGAACAAAACGCATCAGGAAAATATGAAATATCTCAGGCCGGGAGATAGTTTTTTTTTTAAATTACAAAAATGGGAAGGAATTTTGGCAAGATGGAGTGGTAACTCAAAGAATTGGTAAGATGTTATACATGATAAGAAGTAAAAAATGGACGCACAAAAGACATTTGAACCAATTAAGGAAAAGAATCATTGAAGAAATAAGTAAAGAAAATGAAGAACCAATGGAGGTATTATATGATTTATTTGATATACCAACTCCACCATTGCCTGAAACAGTTGTCCAAAGAAGGACAAGCAAAAGAAAAAGAACTAGGGTGGAATGATTAAGTCCAGATCCCAAAAGAAAAAGATATTAATTCCTCCGGAATTAATCTCAAGGGGGGGGGGTGTCGGATTTAATTTTTCTTGTATTCAAAAAAGTGTTTTCTTTTCTGAACACAGTGTGTAGAAACTGTCCAAATGTTCTGTAATCCTGAGCCGTTTCGTCTATACTTTTAGCCATTATCAAAGATGATTTTATTTTTACTTTTTAACCAGATGTATGGGTTATGTGTATGTTTCTAGAGTAATAGGGATGTTTTATTTTCTGAACTCAGTCAGCATATTATGGCCATGTTCATATTTAATAATATTGAGTATTGGCTTTTTCTTTTTTATTATTAAGGCTTCTATTATTTTTAATCTTTTTTACATGTGGAAGCAGCCAATATGCTTGTATTTTCTACTATTTTATTTTGGATGGAGTCTGGTAGGTTTGTATTTAAATGAATTCTAATTGATCTGTGGTTGGATAGGTGTAACATAATTCCCCTGAATAGGGATATAGTAGCGGGACATATAATTATTTATGAGTTTACTGCCTAAATACACACACACATATATATATATATATATATATATATATATATATATATATATATATATATAGGAAAGAAATACAAGCACCAGTTATAATTTTCCATTAAAAATGCTAAGGAAAAACATTTAGCTTTATTAAAAAAACTGATATCTGATGTATTGCAAGTCATAAAACAATCAACCTCCTTCACTTTTTTACTACTTTTATTGTTACTGCTTTTAAATATATATATATATATATATATATATATATATATATATATATATATATATATATATATATATATGATTGATTTTGATGTGACCCTGGGTTTCACGCTTTTCCAGTTTGTCTGATGATCGCAAAAGCATGAAACTCAAGGTCACAAACTCACATCAATCCAACCAAATATGTTAGTTCTATCTCTGATATTGAGTGCTTTCTAATAAGCAACGTGCATATAATATATAAATAATAATATATATAATATATTATATACATACATACATATATATATACCAGTGAGGAACAAAATGTATATTTATTATTAATATAAATTATAGCTCTGATATACATATATATATATATATATATATATATATATATATATATATATAAAAAAAATATAGGACGTTAGGTGCTGGTGCTAATAAAATAATGCTTGATGTATATCAGAGCTATAATTTATATTAATAATAAATATACATTTTGTTCCTCATTGGTAGCACAACTGTGAGTTTCATCCACAACACAATTTTCAGGTGCTCATTGCAGCATCTGATGATTGCTTTGTTATTAATTCCACTGTTTAAGAAAATAAAAGAAATCATGGTTAGCAACTTAAATATTTGCACCCATTAATAGTAATGTTTATAGTAATAATAAATAATGTCCGATAAATAATTGTTTTAATAATGTCTGTGTATGTGAAGTGCACCAGAGAAGGATGGTACATGGGAGACATATCAAAGAACGACCTCAGTGTTACTACGAGGGTATCGATTATGTGTCATCCAACTTTGATAAATGCCTATATAATAAAATTGACATATGCAAATAGATATCCTTGATGGAGGAGATGAAATAACAGGCTGAATATATGCAATAAATTTCTACTTGTGGTAGAGAACAGGATTTGTATTGGGTAGTATCAGAAAGTTTGTGAATGAGGCCGTAAAACACAAACAATACAAATAATATATATATATATATATATATATATATATATATATATATATATAGTGATTTATTAGACATGTGACACAAGGCCAAGAGTATGGGTCACCCATTAAGGAATGGACTCACTAAACATGTATAATTTACATATATATATATATATATATATATATATATATATATATATATATATATACACACACACATACAGTGTGTTTAATAAATATATATATATATATTTGATACGCCAGAGCAGTTATGAATGTACAAGATTCATGGAAGATTGGAGTTTATAAGCAGTAAATTCGACCTTGTCTACCGAACGGTTCTTTGTGGCCGAGAGGTTAGGCACGTCAGCGTAGATGACGGTTCCGTATAGGATGCATGTTCGAATCCTGTCAAAGAACGAATATTTTCTATGAAAATTTCTCGGACATTCAGGCCGGTAAATGTTATTTAATACTGTTTATCATAAACAGAGCATTTGCTTAAATACTTGTATATATAAATAACAACGTTAAACATAAAAATGTCTTTAATAAATAAATTGTCGGACCTTGTCCATTTCGTAACATATATATATATATATATATATATATATATATATATATATATATATATATATATATCAACATTTAAAAATTCTAATGTTTGTTTTTTTGTTTTTTTAGTAAAGTGACCAATATATTAAAAATGCAGAAAAAATCCAGTATTTACATTTAGAGTATTTGCAGAATAATTCTCTTTCTTGATATATATTTAAAATATTATTTAAATTTGGCCACTATCCCCTTTGAAAAAACTCACTTAGGAACATGCACAGTACTCTGTATTTTTTGTTTAAAGTCCAAAGCATGAAAAGCCTCAGATTGGTCCCAAAATGAAGCATATTTAAAGCATGATGGGTCACACAGATTTTTTTTTAACCCCCAAAACTAGCAACTGAAATTACTCTCATTAAGATTATGCTCTAAGACCGAAATATGACCCAGACATAAGAATTTGCTACATATAAGCAAACTCAGCTGCAGTTAACTGATGCTAATAAAACCAAACATGTAATCCCAGCTAGAGTACAAACTTGACAGCAACATGATACATTTTCATGTTTCCCTGATGGACAGCTGGTAGACTCCCGTCATGTAAAAGAACTGATGGATTTTTCAATGACAGTTTTCATGGATGAGTTCACTAATTTATATACATATTTTCTGGTATTTATTCTAGCAACTGGTCACCCTGAATACTCATAATCTTGAACGGACACTTCATCATCATTGAATCAAGCAAGCCACTCAAAAAAATTCATTCCCAAAATCCCAACAAAGCATTTTTGAGATCTCAGTAATGAATTTGCCAAGCTTCTTGCAAAATTTGATGCAGGCACATTGTCATTTCTCAAGCTTACTACAAAATTTTTTCATGCATTGAATATTGCTACCACATCTGGTTTGGTGCTTCTATTATATATTTAGAGGTTCTTGATAAACTATAAAGAAGAATCTGCAATGTTATTGGTCTTGACCTGACATCTAGTCTTCAGTCATTTTCCCAACACCATAGCATAGCTTTCATGTGCATTTTCTATAATTACATTCATAGTAATCATTCTGATAATCTTTCTTCTTTGATACCTAAACTTAGAATTTAAGCACAGTTATAGATTGAAGGCAAGGTCTCATCATTTTAAAGTTGAAATGGCTAGATGTAACTGTTTCTTCTCTTGCACTTCTCACTTGTGGAACTCTGTTCTGGCTTCTTGCTTTCTAGTCAACTTTGATATTCTAAAATTTAAATGCAATGTCAATTGCTATCTTCTATTTTCTTAATTCCTGTTCTTTTATTGTTTCCCCCTCTTTAACAATGTTTTTCATTTTCTCATACTCCTTTTTTTTCACTCAGCAACCCCTGGCATCTTAATGCTTGTGGTGTAATGATTAAAATTTTGATGCAGGCATATTTGTAACCCATTGTAAAGATTGCAGAGCCATTCCAACACATACAAACTTTACATAATAATTGAACACAAAGTCTACCAAAAATATTTCAGTTAACTAACTCATTAAGCTGGATATAAATGAGTATTAGTTTTATATGCATTAAATGGCACAATCACAATACATAGTCTTGGCACATTCTGTTACCATTTTCTAAACAATATTAAAAACATGTCATAATTTTACAGTTTTGGAAACAACACTGTCTTGTCTATAAATAAGTTAAAATTCTGTTTGTATAGAAAATACTTTGTAAATGTTTAATTTTCCAAAGCTTTATCTGGCAAAATAGCACCTAGTGATATTTACACTCACTATAATTAAAATGATTGACGGCACTAGCTTGATCTTTAAATAGCTCAATAGAGAAATAACTGGCTTGTTACTTTCAATATGTCAAAAATAAACAGGTATTTTTTCCTTATCACTGTTTAAACAGAGAGTTTACTCCAGTCATGTTAAATGGTTGTAAATTTGGGTTTCAAGTTCCCTCCTGATCTCAAGTGAAGCTTGATCCATACAATCTATTGCTGTGAAAATGATCAGCTCCTTCTATTGCTTTAGGAAGTACCTGAGTCCTCTTGTCTTGCTTTATCTTTACAAGAGATGAGTTAGACAAAAGATGGAGTCTTGCTGCCATATCTAGACTAGAGCTGCTCAACCTTCACTTTCCAGTTTTGAAGGGGTTAAAAATGGTCTACTCAGTCTTGTGAAGGGTGGGGAGACATTCTCTACACTATAGCCTCTTTTCCACAGACACGACATCACAAGTATATCACTATTTGATTGCTACTTCTATGGCAAATGTTCAGGCAACTTTTATTCCTTAGTGCCTCCAGCTCAAACCTTTACATCCACAGAATTGAATCACCCTCATTCCCCATGTATTCCATAAGCAAGAAGGATGTTCCACTCATATGGCTTCTTCCTAAGAACTGTTACCTTATGAAACAGAATCATACATGGATGCTTCTTTGAACATTAATACATTAACCTCTTCAAGTCTAGGATCAATTGTTATCTAACTGCCATATGCTCAAAATCCATACTTCCTCTTCTTACATTCATATGATGCACATCATTCAGTATCCCTCTACATAGAGTAGCTTTTGGACCTTCTATATAATGAATTTTAGTAAAAAAAAAAAAATTCTTATTAATAAAGACCAGTTGGAAGTCTGAAAATAGATGTAGAAAGATGCCAGTCTTTTTAGCATGGATTTCCTTTCTGCTTAGAAATCATTAAGGCACTCTTGTCTGGGAAGACATTGTTAACCCTGCAGCCTCTTTCCTACAGATACAATGTCACAAGCTTATTGCTAATCTCTTATTATTTCCATGGCAAGTAAGTCCTTTGATTGGAATATTGGAGGCTTTGAGGAGTATGGAACCACCTCTTAATTGCTGTGATTTCCAGTACCACCCTGACACAGGGTCGTAGCACCTGTTAGGGTCCTGGCTATGGGCAAATAGTGAACCCCCAGAAACACAAACAAAATTCTATGAAGTTTAAAAATGCATTTTTATAGAAAAAATACCAGCAATACCTATTTATAGTAAAATTACTAACACTACATCAATTAACATAAAAGATCTCTTTCATGACATTAATCCATATAATATCCTATAATTTCTTAAAGAAATCAAACTGTATTCCAAAAGATAACAAAACTACAACATAAAACATACATATCACAGCCTCTAGGAATTATGTTCACACAAAGATGTCTAGGCACAAAAGCTGAGAATCATCTACCATATGTTCAACTGTGAAAGCAGAATAACATATAACATATTTTTATTAATCCAAAGCTCTCAAGAAAATTAAATTTTGCCATTAAATGACCTATAAGGAGTTGATATGCTGTTAAACAAACACATCAAGTCCATGGCAAGTATTCAGATGAGCGCTCCATTCCACCAGTTCAGACATTTACAGCTAGGGCACCCAATGCTACTCCCACAGAGTCAATTCACCCTTATTTCTTCAATGCTCCAAATGTGAAAAGAAAGTTCTACTGAGACAGAATTTCTCCAAGAACTGCTTCTTTTTGGAACCCACTTCCACATGAGCACTGCCTTGAACACTTCAATCTTGAGCTTTTCAAACTAAGATTCTTGGCTTGAAAAGCTTGAGATTACATTATCTTCTACATAATCTTCAGGCTTATGACCCCATCACATTGAAACATCATTTCCCATACAATCACTGAAGTTAAGCAATGTCGAGCCTGGTCAGTACCTAAGTGGATAACCGTTTGGGAATACCACATGCTGCCACGTTTCAATTTCTGTTGGATTTGTTACATTCACTTACATGCAAATACCCTTGGGAAATGTATGACTCCACCTTTGCTCTCCCAGCAATGGGTTAATTAAGACGACTTGTATCACTAAACCATTATTATCTCAAAAAAATTCTTACAGTCTAAAAATATTTTCTGACTTTAAATAACCTGCAAATGGTTAATAAACTGTAGAAAAGAAAATCAATCAATCAAAAAAATCCACTGACAAGCATTTGCTTCAACTTTGTTTAATATTGAGCACTCATTTTGGCATCTCAGACTACATTTGCATCTCTGCAATAAATGCTGAGTAGAAATATTTCCACCATTTAACGATCAATATTTATTGGTAAATATTTGACTCTAAGCAAAACATTGATTTTTCACTTCCAAAAGATAATTACCCAAATAAAAATCATTTGTCATACATTTACTAAAATCCTGCTGATATTTTTTTGTTATGTGCCATTTTCCCTTCAGGATGTGCGTTTTCATTGCTTTCTACAACTTTCTATCCCTTGCCACTCTTAGCAATGCTTATCTTTTCACTATCCTTCCCACTTGGTGTTCTGCCATGCATTTATCCAAGTTTGTCAGATAGGTTACTCACTGTTTCCTGTTGTCTCTCTTGTCTTTAGTATATCCTGTGAGTGTCAGATTCTCCAAACCCCCTTTCCTCATTATGTTTCCCAAAAATTTCTGTTCTTATTTTCTTTAAAACATTCTTGTTTCTCACTTGTTCCATTGTGTAGAACCACATCTCTGTTGTCTAAAGTCTCTTCTTCATCTGCCAGGAAGTTGTCCAGCATTCAATGCCACACTAAAGAATTGATACAACATAGCAGTTTAGCACTCTTTTTGTGTCTAATGAAATTTACATGTTTCTTAATTTGCTTAGCTTTTTTCACTATTCCAATGAACCTTCTGATTACCCTGTAACATTTTCCATAATCTTTTAAAACACTTCACAGGCAATAAGCATATATATATATATATATATATATATATATATATATATATATATATATATATATATATATGTATAATATAGATGTATGTATTTATGTGTATATATGTATATATATATATATATATATATATATAAATTTTATATATATTATTTATATATTACATATGTGCCGTATTTATTGGAAAGCACTCAATATCAGTTATAGAGCTAACATATTTAGTTGGATTGATGTGAGTTTGTGACCCTGGTTTTCACGCCCTTTATGATCGTTAGATGATTGCAAAGAGCGTGAAAAACAAACTCACATCAATCCAACTAATATATATATATTACTTAATCTGGCACAAGGTCACAATAGAAGAACATCCACTGATATTAAACTCACTAAAATATCAATGGTCCAATGTTCTAGCTTGCTGACTATTGCTCTGAAGCAAGCATATTAACATTTCCAGCATAGCTCAAAGATGAAGCAAATTCAGTTCCAAACTCATGCAATATATCTGAGAGGGAATCTAGATAAATTTATGGATTTTATATAATTGTATTTTTCTTACAGAAGTTAGAATATGAAGATATGCTGAAAATTTCACAATCAAGCCAAGAAGAAATAAAAACAGGTTATTCTGCTAAAATCTCAAAAGTATTTACAATAATTTCAATAAAATTGAATTCTTTGAGAGTGACCATTACTCTTTAATACTCTGTCGATGACTTCATTCACTGAGCAAAGTCAGCCTACCACTGCAGGTGACTTGAATCACTAAATGTTAATATTTCTGAATTTCATAGCTATATTGTCATGCCCAGCTATAGCAACAAAGAATGACATTGACTCGAAGAATTCAATAAAAGTTGGCACATTAACATTCTAACCACTCAGCCACAATATTATCAAGAAGTTATCTCCTTCACAAATCAACCATAGTGACATTTCAACCTGGTTGTTGCAGTCAAAACAATAATGTTCTAAATGCACAGTCACAATCTTATCAAAAAGTTACCTCCTTCAGTAATTGGCCTTGGTGAGTTTTGAACCTGGTTCTCATGGTTGGAATACTAACGTTCTAATCACTCATCCACTCACCCATCTGTTAATATTATTGTCTCGGCTGTTTTTGATATATAAAATAAATAATGCCAACATAAAATGATTTTTTACTGGGAGAAAACTTAACAACCAAACTGAATACATCAATCAAATTTTCCCATTCTGTTCAGATCAATATTTTTTTCTTCAACTTTTTTCAACATTTTTTTCTTCTGAATTTCCAACTACATAGCTTTCCACTCTTTTTGTTTGCCGTGATGCTGTCGACTGATTTTGAAATTTAAATTCTATCTTCTTCCGCACCAAAAATTTCTTGGATTTCATTAAAGGTTGGCACTACACAAGACACAGACTATTCATCTTAAAACACAAGTAGTGAGATTATTTTCATTTGTAAATCTGTTTACTGTTTCTGTCTTTTATGTATCTATAGACAAATCATTAGAACACTATTTAAATTTAGTGCTTGATCCTCTTTTTAGACATGTCCCCTGTTATCTAATTTATTGACCAATGAAAATACTCTATGCTCTATAATTCCTGGATCCTCTTTTAAATTTCAAAATAACTATAAGAATAGCCAGCGATCAGACAGAAAATTCTCTTTTGCTCTCCACAGCAGTTGCTACCTGACTTTAGTATAGATGTCAGGGAGTACAAATCAGGTGAACTTTATCAAACAGTTAGTCATTCCTACTACCACTCGATAGACCAAAGACTCTTCTCTCTCAAATTTACACTACAAACTTGTAAAGAATAAAGAACCTTGATTTTTCATCAAACTTTAACTTTGTGTTTGCAGACAGTTATGGTAAATGGATATGCCTGTTGTCATTATTATAAAACTCACTTGTTATGTATCCAGTCAGGTTTTTCTTTCAAATTTTGCTGTTGGTTAAGCATGTTAATGTCTTTGATGATCAATATATGAGATACCTAATAGCTAAAAACCTCTTGGTTGAAAAAAAATCCTGTGTTTTCATTGAGTAAAGTGTAGGATCTGTTTGTTCTTTCAGAGTGCAAATTGTTCTTACATAGGTACCCAAGACATTTTTTTCCTCACTGGGTGCCCAACTATAGAATCAAAACTCTGATGGAAAGAAATAGTCAAAGGGAGTTGACCTTATTTTTTAGAATATAAGATGCAACTTTATTTAGGATAATTTGATGGGTGCAAAAAAAAAGGCTACAGTTGTATTTGAAAGATAATTATTGGACAAAAATTTAAACTGATACTTTAAAAAATATTATATATTGTTCTAAACATAAAAATGCTGAATAGATCAAAAAAAAAAGGTTTACTGTTATTTAGTTTGGTTCAAAAACCACTAAATTTTTATTTCTTTCAAAATTGCTTGGAAAGAAAGCAGACAGTGAATTCAATATTATGATATTATTATATTACCAATGCTAATTGCATTAAGCACTCTGATTGGTCAAGCACATAGCACATTTGAAATCCATATTATCGTTATAAGTAAAATATTCAAATGATCTACATGATGCATGCTTATTTAAATATATTTACACATAGTGTGTGTATATATATATATATATATATATAATTATATTATGCTCTACTTTTGTATCGAGTACTATTTTTTAAAAATAATAACAAAAATACCAAAGAACTTTGGATGATTTACCTAACAAGTTCTTTCCTATTTTCTATATATTTTTCATATATATATATATATAGGATGGAATAAGCAACAAATAGGAAACATTTATAAATTAAACATGTTTTGCTTTTGTTTAAGCTTCATCAGAACATATGGACAACCACCAAACATAGAGGAAATTGTCTACTAAATACTCAAACGCTTACAGAGACACAAATGCATACACATTATCAACTGAATGTCACATTGACAAACTAGAATTATGATATACACACATATATATATATATATATATATATATATATATATATATATATTATAAATTAACTGATTTAAAATATGGTTTTTCCGCTACACAGTTCTAACCATGTTTCAAAAATGGAAGGTCCAAATTTAATTTTGTAATTAAATTAAAAACATTAGTTCCATTTCATCCTCAAGCAAATTATATATCTTACTGTTCTTTCTTTTTATTATATATCTTACTGTTCTTTCTTTTTATTTATATATATATATATATAATATATATATATATATATATCTTGGAAAATACATTGTGAATGAGTTCCACATAAAATAATACACCAACAATGAGTTTACCATAGAATACATTATAAATAAGAAAGAAATGAATTATTAATGGTGATGAATTAAAGTTAGTATTACTTGTAGAATTGTTCTGTATTTATACTTTGGTTTGTCTTTAATTTTGATATTCATGTAAACTAATCTTCTTTGGTTAATTTATATTTTGTCTTAAATTCCTTAATTTTCTCTCTTTCTTTAAATTCTTACTGTTTTTCACTTGCATCTCACTCTTAATATCTTTTTGCTTAATGCATTTATTTTTTATCTTGTAATTGCATTCGGATGCTTATCTAGCATCAAATTTGAATGCACATTTGTTTTTCTTTAACCATTCTGATAGCGTTTCGATAATTTTTTTCTCGTTACTTTCAAGAATCTTAAGTACATTTTTTATTCTACCTTAAATAATTTGTTACCTTTCAAAGGTCTTTCCTGTTTGTTATTTTTTCTTCCATACCTGGAACATTAAATTCTGCTAATGTGTTATTTTTATTACCTTATATTTAAAAAAAATCTCCACTAAGTCTTCATTTGTTCCATTTTGTAAAATTTTTCTAATAATTCTTTTTTAATTTTATGACCTTGGTTTTAAATCTCCAAGAATCATGATTTTTATCTCAACAGATATTTTATTATGTTCTTGTAACAAAATAAACTTACTGAAGTGGAATTTTTACAGTTTATTTTCTTCTACTCATAAGCGTAGGATCAAAAGAAGATGCAATACTTAATACACAGTCTATAATTATGATTCTGTGATTCCATTTAATGAAAATAATTAGAATTACCTCTCCAGAGTCACATCATAAATTTTGGTTGAAATTAGACTTTAGTGATTTTATCCTACAAATGGAATAACTGTCATAGCAAAACAATATACACAGATGGAAAATTAAATTACAAAAGCCCAAATATATGATTCATTTCATTCATGATTAAACAGTAAGACATTAATGCAACAAAGACACAAGGGGTTACAGAAAGTGAAAGAGAATAATAAGATTTTAGAGGAAAGGGGTAATAAAGGAATGGAATTCAGGAAGACAGAAGATGGCAATTTATGTTGTATTTAAATTTTTAAAGATTGTAGGTTGCAGGGAAGTAAGAAATTGGAAGTGAGTTCCACAGGTGAGAAGTGCAATAAAGGAAAGTATTAGAATATAGCTGAAGGTTGCATCTGACTAGTTCAATAGTAAAATGGTGAGACCTAGTTGCCATTCTGCTAGCATGCTTAAATTCATGCAGTTGAGGCACTAAGGAGAATAGTTCATCAGAACAATTGCCATGAAAATATTTGTAGAAAAGAAAGAGGAAATCCATGTCCCAACAATGAGAAAGTGACTGGTCAAGATGCCAGGTCAGGATCAATTACATTACAAACTCTTCTTTGAATTTTGTCAAGAATATCAAGATATATTTTAGTAGGAGCACCAGACCAGATATAACAGTAGTATTCAATGCAAAGACAAATGGTAGAATTATAAATGTCTAAGAAAGATTCTGATGAAAATTCTCTTGCATGACACAGTTGCCAAAATTTTGTAGTGATAGAACTAGCAGTTGGTTCACATATCCTGATCAAGATATATAGAGGTTTCAAAATATGTCCTGCATTAACATTACTCCAAACCCATACTAACACACTGTATTAAACAGCTAGCATAAAGTAAGAGAATAATTTCATTTATTTTCTCACACTTCTCACTTGTGGAACTCTCTTCCGGCTCCATGCATTCCAGTCAACTTTAAATTCAAAGTATTTTGGGAGCAACATGGGCCTGTACTCTCATATGTATATAATGAATACCATTCTGCAATATATCTACCCATACATATTGCACCTGGTGATGTAATACAGCAAGACAGATAGGCCAAATGATCAAGTCAAGCATTGTCCCAGCATATTCCAAATATGTTCAATGGGGGACAAGTCTGGAGATCCTGTCAGTCAATTATCTTACAGGGTATGTTCAGCATGGGCATCATCCCTTTCTTATTGCAGAAATGGCAGAACAGGTTCAAAAATGTCCTGGATATACCTGCTGCAGTAATCTTCAGTAATAAAAGCAGGTTTCCTTTTTCATATTGTGTTAGCCCTTAACTTGGTATCTATGCTGATGACAACTATTTAATCCTGTCTCAGTAGTAAGATCAATAAAGTCAAATTGATGGCTGATCTAAAAAAAAGACCTCCAGTCTATTCTGAACCGGAGCACAGGATGGCTTGTTAATTTTAATGCCTCCAAAACAAAACTACTCTCTAGTAATCATCTGAGAGACCCCTTTCTGCTTTCTATCAGTATGGCCAATGCTAAAGAGCAGGAGAGTGACTTTTAACACCTTCTTGGCCTAAGGTTCTTGGCTGACATGAATTGGAAAGACTATATTGAATCCATTGCTAGGTCCCATCCTGGTTATGACAATAAACTACATCTGCGTCCTGGTTAAGACAATAAACTATGTCCAGGAGCAAGGCCTCTGATCATGAGGTTTTGAGGAGTATGGAACCACCTCTTAACTGCTGGTGTTCACAGGTCCACCCTGACTTGCAGTGGTAGTACCTGTTAGGGTCCCAGCTATGAGCAAATAGTTAACTATTACCAGCAATACATTTTTGAAGGAAAAATATTACCAGAAACAGATTTTTGACAAAACAAAATATTACCAGCAATAAAAAATTTTGTCAGCATTAAATAACCCATTGAGGTTGATATCCCATAAAACAAAATAAAACAAAAACAAACCATTGCTAGGTCAGCTGATAAAAATGTTGGTTCCCTGTGTCATGCTAGCCAATTTTTCTCTCCAGCATCTATAATACATATCTTTAAGTCTTAGAATATTGCTGCTACATATAGTCCAGTGCTCCTGCTATATATTTGGAGATTCTTGATAAAATCCAAAGAAGAATAAGCAATATTATTGGACCTGACCTGGCATCTCAGCTTCAGTCTTTTTCCCACTACTGTAAAGTTGCTCCTCTGTATCTTTTCTATAAATACTTTCATGTTAATTGTTCGGATGGGCTCTTTGCTATGGTACCTAGACTTTATGAATTTAAGCACTGTACTAGATTAGCAACAAGGTCTCATAAATTTACAGTTGAGTTGACTAGATGTAACCATAAGTTCTATGAAAACCCTTTATTTTCTCACACTTCTCACTTGTGGGACTCTCTTCCGGCTCCATGCCTTCCAGTCAACTTTAAATTCAAATGAAATGTCAATCATTATTTACTGTCTTCCTGATTACTCTTCTATTGCTCTCACTATTTAGTAATGTTTCTACTTTCTAATTTTTTCAGACCCAGTAACCCCTTGTGTGTTAGTGGATTTGATTCATTGCATGGCGTAAATTTGATTATTTATATCTGTCTGTATGTGTGCGTCTGTGTCTATGTGGTTGAATGAAAAATTATAAAAACAGCAGAAGGTCATAAAACAATGTCTAAATCATGTGATCTATTCTTGCAAGAAAAATTCCAAATCAGAACATTTCCAGAGAAAGTCTTCTGAACAAGTCAGAGCTTGTTAGTAAGTTTAGGCATGTGAACAAGTTTTAGTGGAACCAGTTAGCCCCTAATTGAGATGATAAATAAATAATTAAATAAAATTTATATGTGGGAATTTTATTTTATTGAATGAATATTTCTGTGTTTTTGTTTTCATGTATACTGGCTGCCTTTTGGTATTCTGCTCGCAATGGGTCATAGTCTTCACCTGAATGTATGAAATAGATGAGAACAATGGATCTGGCCAATTCTAAGAGTTTGATGTTTAGTTTATCACCATAAAAGTTTTAGTTGCATGTGTGCTTGGCATGTTTTCAGTAACACCCAAAAACATGATATTTACATGGTATATGGATCTGTATTTCAAAATCAATATTAGTCTGTTTTCAGTTGAATGATTAATAATTTATATTTTGTGTGTGTGTTTTTATATATATATATATATAAACACACACACACTTATGTAACATGCAATCTCACATATCGTGCAACACCCAAATTTTCACTTACAAAAAATAATTTTATCATGTATCTCACGTATCATGCAAGTTGCTATTTTGAAAGACAAAATTGCAATAGACTCTATTCCTCTATCTCTTTATCCCATCTTCTAGTTAAGTAAGTTAAAAAAGTAAGAGAATGATAATAATATTAGTAACTCTATCATATTGCATAAAGCATACAACCATAAACAACCAAAGAAACAACTAAACATTTTATAAACGTAAACAATGGAAAAGATGCATAATCACTATCTTTGTATTTTAAAATATGATACTAATATGTGAATATTACATGCATTATTATTGGATACAGTTAAGTGGAACTTCAGTTATATCAAAATCATGTTTATTTTAAATACAGCTATACTATTTGACTACAATAAATGGATATATAGTTTGGTCAACAGCATAGCCAGAGCCAGTGGTTCATACACTAATTTTATATCTCATGTATGATACAACCCCCTTAAAATTAGCTTGAAAATTAGGTCTTTAAAGGTCACATAATGCATAAGTATATACAGTATATATGGTAGAAAACCAACGTTTAAGTTATATATTTTCATAAAAACCACTTTTAGAGTATCCTGCAGGACTCAGAACTTCTCCAGCATCTATCATTCCTGAAAGGTAATAGTCTTTATCCTGTCACACAGTCCCTTGTAGCATTGTCTATGGATTTGAATTTAGCATTATCTTAATCTTAAATGTTTACCTTAACAAAGCTAAAGTCTTCCCTACTATTTTATACAGTGGTGATGAAAGAAGAGATGGGTCATAATTTTACACAAGGATGTTCGTACAAAGGGAACACAACATTTTCAGCCACAATTTGAAGTCTGCCTGATAATTCTATTTCCACACTGTTAACCATTATGCAACTCTGTGAAGATATATATATTATTTATTTTAGGATATTAAAACAAAAAAAAACACGTTAAAAATTGCTACACAATTACAATTGTTTCAACACTACAAATGTGTCTCATTTTACCTGGATATATATATATATATATATATAGTTTATGAACAACTAGGTAATCCATATGGGTAAACCTAAGGGGGATAAAATCCAGAGAGCTCAATGTAAATCGAGAGCAAATAATAATTTTTTTTTTTTTTTGTTTCAACCTTGGAAGTAAAGTCTGATGATCCGCAGTCCTTTAAAAGGGCTGTGGTGAAAAATTTATTACATGGAACCTTAAAGTGGTCTGTTTTTATTTTAAAAAAAAATATATATATACTATACCCTCCAAAAGTATTGGAACAGCATGGATAAGTCCTTTAAGATGAATATAAGACAAGAGTTCAGAATTTCAGGTTTTATTTCCTGGTATTTACATTTAGATGTGTTAAACAAAATAGGAAATATCACCTTGTGTTTGAACCCACCCATTTGTTAAGTGAGCAAAACTGTTGGAACACATGACTGTCAGGTGTTTCTTGTTGCCCAGGTGTTGCCTTTTAGACTGATTGTTTAAACATTACATAGCTCAGGATGACTACTGTTGGCTTTAGCCTTGGGTTTCACTTGTAAAAACTGCAATAGTTTACCAAAGCATCTTGATGGATTCGTTCTTAAAGCACAAAAGGTGGAAATGACCATCTCTTCATCATTTTCCTTAAAACCAACTTTAACCATTAAAAATTGTACAAACATATATTAGTATGTATTGGTGGTAAGTGCAAAGAGGAAAGACCAGAGTGAATATGATCAAACCCCAAAGGCCCAACGGTGGAATAGGAATAAGTTCTGCATGATTTCAAGGGCCAAACTGGCAGAAGGCAGACCTTGACAGACCAAACATCATCTGACAGCCAGATGCAACCAGGTTTGCCAGATCTCACCTGCCTAAATACTCTTTGAGCCACAAGGGAAGTGCTTCTGGTCAAATATGTGGGCTTCTCTATCACACAGAATTGTCCACTAAAACCAAATTCATGTAAAAAGGTCCCGTCAAACTCTCTTTGATTCACAGCCATCTCCAGCACTGGCACCAGGATAGAGAAAGGGAATAGGAAGAGAGGATGCAGACACAGATGCTCAGATGTGAGCAGGTGCTGACAAATTAAATAAAAACTAGAGTAGTGTCTAGTGACTAAAAGTATCCAGTCTATTGTGGTCAAATTTTGGGCATTACTTAGTGGATGACACAATATATATTTTGGGCATTACTTAGTGGGTAACATAATATATATTTTGGACATTACTTAGTGGGTAACATAATATATATTTTGGACATTACTTAGTGGGTAACATAATATATATTTTGGACATTACTTAGTGGGTAACACAATATATATTTTGGGCATTACTTAGTGGGTAACATAATATATATTTTGGGCATTACTTAGTGGGTAACATAATATATATTTTGGGCATTACTTAGTGGGTAAATATAATATATATTTTGGGTATTACTTAGTGGGTAAATATAATATATATTTTAGGCATTACTTAGTGGGTAACATAATATATATTTTGGGCATTACTTAGTGGGTAACATAATATATATTTTGGGCATTACTTAGTGGGTAACATAATATATATTTTGGGCATTACTTAATGGATGACATAATATAGAAAGAGCTTTTTGATAGAATCAAGTGTATGGTTATGTATATTTTATACATATATATTTTTATTACTTCAAATGTTATTTTTAGCGGATACTTTTTTCCTTTCATTTTTAACAATGTGTATTATGTCTACCTATAACACACTTGAGAAAACTTATTAAAGAAAATGTGCACTCTGATTGGGTTCGGATTTGTGTCACTCTTTTTAGAAGAAATTACCATCTGATCTGACGTGCTTTAAACTACTCAGCCACAGAGTGCATCACATCCTAACAAGGTTATATTTACTCATTTTTAAGGAATGTATATCCTCTTATTCTGATTTTCTTAAAAGTCTATATCTGCTCAATTTCATATCCGAAACATAAACAAAGCAATTTTTTAAAGAATTAATAGATTTATTTTAAATCCACCATATTACTTCAAATGCTGTCATGGATACCCATGTTTGAAATAGATGCCCCATTTTTTTTCTTTGATTTTTAAACACAAATAAAATAAAATGGCAGGAGCATTTTATGTCATTTAAAGTTTATTTCTTTCGTGAAGAAATATTTCTGAATATTTTTCCTAAAGCAGTAAATTAGTGAAAGGTTATTAGTAATGAGAGAATCGGTTAATTAATACATTCTAATTAAACAAAGTTTTTAATATTTTTTCTGACCCTATATTTGAACATTATCCATCTGATAAATGGATATATATTCCATATACACAACAATAACAACAATTGTGCACATGCATTTTTGCACATGTAGTACATGTGTAAGAATCACATATATTCATATATGTATATATATTTTTCTCAATTTTATACATTATTTTCATGGAGTAATATTCATAGATTTTACCCAGCATCCTTTGCTGTCATAATTATATAAAAGAAATAAAAAACAAAACCCATTCCAGTAATTGCGAAGTAATTATTTGCAATTACTCAAAATATAATGAACAGGAAAGTGTGAATGCCACTCAGCCTTGTTGATTATTCCCTGGTTTCATTTGCCACTCGTACAACATTTGAGACTCAAATCTTTGTTATTTGATGCCTTCCATTAACACTGAAAGAGATAATGAAAATTGTTAATTTTCTTCTTTTTTTTTTTCTTTTTTTTTTTTTTAAAAAAAAGGGATTATTGTTGAAATGCTAACCATAATTTTTTTTTTATAGCAAGTGTTGTGTTGGGGGTAGTGACAAATATTAATTAGAATCATTTATAATTTTGCAATGGTTTGCTTATTATTCTTTCCTGAGTGGTTTAGTGGTTAGAACAAGAGGCAGAAAGCTGAAAGGTTCAAAATTTGATTCTTGTTCCTAATTGACAAGAAAGATCCTTACAGCAGTGCAATAAAACCCATACAAACCAAAATTACATACTTCTTTTTTTTTTCTTTTTTTTTTTTTAAGCAATTCACCCCAAGCAAGGCAGGAGTGCCACTAGCATGCAAGGGATTACAGAGGATTGAGAACAAGAGTAAAGAAGCGTGTCTGAGGAAAGGATACAATAGAAGGACTGGGAACAAGCTCAGAGTGTCAGATGTCGATTGACATTACACTCGAATATTTGAAGATTATAGTCATTGGGGAAGCAACTAAGGAAAAAGGAGTTCCACAGACAGGAAGTGCATGAAAAGAAGCTGTTTGAGTAGAAGAGACGGTTACATTTAACCATTTCGACAGTGAAAAGGTGGAACCGAGACACCAACCTGGTAGCTCACTTAAATTCATGCAGTCTGGGAACCAGCAAAAGTTGCTTGTCAAAAGAGTTGCCATGAAAATACTTGTAGAAGAGACAGAGGGAAGCCATGGCACATCTGTGGGATAGCATTTGTAGACTAGATGTCAGGTCAGGACCTATCATTTTGCATATTCATCTTTGAATTTTGTTGACAACCTCAAGATGTACAGCGGGAGCACCAGACTATTATATGACAGCAATATACCATGCAAGGACGGATGGTTGATTTATGGATCTGAAGGATGGACTCAGATGAGAAAAAACTTTCTGGCATGACATAGGACAGAAGTGATCAGACACTACAAGCAAAAAGTCTGGGGGAAACCCTAAATTATCTTTAAACAAATGAGCTATTAATGTATTTTTTTAAATTAAGAGAAAATTTGCATAAGGCTTCCCAAAATTATTGTTTTATTGTTAATAGTTTAATTAAATATGATACCTCAAACAAAAACTGAGCAAGTTGTCACAATGAAAATGCCTGATATGAAGAATTGTGACATGATAAAGCAGTTGAATATTTGTAGAAAAGCTGGTTTTAATGTGTAGAAATGTTTTAAAAATATCACCAAATCCAATTCCAGAAAGAATGTATTCAGTTTGTAGCAAAACAATCATTGAAGCCATCAGGATGAGGATGAAAGAAATCCAAGAAGAATCCTGAGGAAGATGGAAAAGAAGCTGGATATTTTGGGTAAGTTATTATGCAAGCAGAAAAAGCTTGGCAGAGGGGAAAAAAGAGTGTTGGAGGAAATGCACTATAGCACAAAGTCTTTGTTTGGCAAAATGAGAAGTTTTTTTTTCTGTGATGGCTTCCAAAACAATAGCATTTACACCATTCTACAAAGAAATGTTCACAAAAGCATCAGAACACATTTCAAACAATGGAAACATACAATAATTCCCTTCTATCAACAACTTCTCCTATGTCCTTTCAAGACTTGGGCAATCATGACTATCCAAAACTTCCAACCCTTCTGGCTTTTAGCAGTTTTTCTCCTTTTCCTAAGCCTCTCATACCCTATTCTACCATCCATTCACATAAGTTCATCAGGTAGATGATTTTCTACCTTCCCCTATCACACTTGCCCTCAATGGTGGATTTATGATTAACGGCTTGGATTGAGGAATCCAGTCAAATATATTACATTCACTTACGTGCTAATACCCTTGGGAAAGGTAAGAATCCTCTTCTTCTCCTGCCAGCTATGGATAAATAGCAGGACAGACTGGGTTCTATAGCCATGGGTGGTGACTGGTCTACCGTAGAAAGAAATGGCAACCTACTGCGGGAAAAAATCTGCCTTGTAAGTCATGTATCGAAAGATACATGATCGCCTACATGTGTATCACGCATGGCACATAACTGACTGAAGGGTTAGTAAGTGTTTTCTAACCATTTTGGCCATGACCCACCTAAGCATCTCTAAAATCCTGATACCCCACACTGTGACTTGGAGGAAGCCTAAGAACTTGAGATTCCATATATGCAATAGTATTATTTAATTTTAGAATTTTACAACATTTATAAAAAGATTTCTGTTATATATATATATATATATATATATATATATATATATATATATATATATATATAGATCCGACAGTATGAAGTATGTTTTTTTTCCGTATATTTTTCTTCATATATATATATATATATATATATATATGCTTGTGTAAATAAATTGAAACAAAACAAATAATCCATTATTATTTACTTTTTTTTTTGTATTTTTCAAATGAAATAGGTCCAAGTTAGTACTTTGTATGTCCATTCCACGAAGTTGCTCCTTGCAGATTGACCACAGATTCTTAACTGGATTTAAATCAGGAGAGTTTCCAGGCCATTTTTGTCCATGCAGCATTAGAATTTTTGTATGCTTCCTTGGAGTAATGTCCCTAACAGACAATGGCCATAGGACAACTAATCGACAGTTGAGACAATTGTGTCTGGGCATGATAAAATCTGATGCAATCACAGATGACACAATATTTTTCAAGGTCAAAGAAATTTCCTCATACAAACTGAAAATAGATTAATATTACTGCACACCACTGCAAATGACCTAATCTGAGGAAAAATAGAAATCAATTACACCCTGTGAATCCAGTGGGTCTAAAACTAACTGTATGGTGAAAGAAAGTAAACTAAAGCGGTTATTTCAATTAATGTTCACAAGTGTGTGTGTGTGTGTGTGTGTATGTATATATATATATATATATATATATATATATATATATATATATATATATATATATACATGAATTATTCATACAAAACTAATGCAAAGGTTAATGATTTAAATGGCAAGACATCCATCTTGCAAACGATTCAAATAGTACACAAAAACCTCTAAATCCGTTATGCATGAGTTGATCCTTGTTTATATAAATTTCTGCCGTATAGTTGTTATTTTTTACTACAAGCTTTCGTCTGTTCCTACAGACATCGTCAGGTATATAATAGATGTTGTTCTTGGTTTTTTCTCTTAGTAATAAGAGGACATCGAAAATATATGTGTATTGTATCCCAAATGCTATTAAAAATGAGTTATTGGTTTTGAACGCGCCAAAGCAACGCTGAGTTTGATTTTGAATTTTTTTTAAAATGTCTGCGTCTATACCAAATATGGTAATGAACAAATGTTTTTACTGGTAAATTTTTTTACTGTCAAAGTGGCATGAACTATATTGCTTTGGCGCGTTCAAAAACCAATAACTCATTTTTTAATAGCATTTCGGATACAATACATATATTTTTCGATGTCCTCTTATTACTAAGAGAAAAAACCAAGAACAACATCTATTATATACCTGACGATGTCTGTAGGAACAGACGAAAGCTTGTAGTAAAAATAACAACTAATACGGCAGAAATTTATATAAACAAGGATCAACTCATGCATAACGGATTTAGAGGTTTTTGTGTACTATTTGAATCGTTTGCAAGATGGATGTCTTGCCATTTAAATCATTAACCTTTGCATTAGTTTTGTATGAATAATTCATGTATTTGTAAATTGATTGCACGTTTATTGTAATATATATATATATATATATATATATATATATATATATATATATATAGTTAAATTCCCAGATGAATTCTGTGGGCAAGACAGATTGGTATCAAATGACAATTGAAAAAATCATACATTTTTTGACGACGCTTTCGTCTTTCAGGCATTTTCAAGGCAAAAACATTTCGATTTCATTTTTGCCTTGAAAAAGTCGAAGACAAAACGCATCGGCAAAATATATGATTTTTTCCAATTGTCATTTGATACCATATATATATATATATATATATATATATATATATATATATATTGCATATGTACATACATACACATGTATGTATTAACTTGTAAACACACTCATACCCACACAGACCCACCAGAAAAAAATTCAGTTAATAACTCATTCTCAAACTGCCCCGCTTAAAAATCAAATTTCCCCCCGCCCCCGACAAACACACACACACACCCCCATGGGGCACACACTGCATGTTGTGAAACACAATGAGTTTTCAATCCCTCCTTCATCATAATAAGGAAAGAGAGCTTGAAATAAAATTTCTACCTGATTCTAAGCAGAAATGTTTTTGTTGCCATTTTCTCTAAGACTGTCTAGTTGTTTACTTGCTCCATCCATGGAATTCTCAGTATCCTTCTGTAGAATCACATTTCTGTTTCCTCCAATTTTCTCATCATCTGTACATAGATTCTCTAATATTTACTGTCATCTAAGAGGATAGATATCACATAGCAATCCAGTATTTTTTTCTTTGTTTCTAATGAATTTTTTTTCATTTCTCAGAAGTTTGCTTAGATTTTGGAATATATATTTCACTAGTACAATGTGTGTTTGGATTTCACTTACATTAATTCTGACTACTGCAAATTTTCCAATGCCGTGATCTAATAAAATCAATAACAATGCATTTACATCATATATGTAATAACCATATTTTGTCATTCCCTTTCTCAGTGTTTTAAGGCATTTCCTAAGTATCAAAATTCTTTGCATTGTATTCATTTACATTATAAACAAAGAGAATACTAAATATGAATCACACTTTGTCTTGGTAATGTAGATTGTGTTCTTGTGAAATAAAATCCTTTTTCTAATGATGCCAGTTCATCGGTGAAACATTTCAAAGTAGAAGTTTTCTAAATTGTCTTATACATTTACCATTCCATCAGGTTCTCATCCAAACTTTATACATTAAACACATATATAAAAATAAAAACACAATTTTGTTATTGGTCTGCATTATATACATACAAATATAAACATATTTATTATATGTGTATAATACATTATAAACATGTCGATTAATAAAAATAAAATCTGGTGACATAAGCAGGGTGTGACGTGCTTCTTTTTATTTTTTTTTATATACATTTGAAGCTGTGGGCTCATGTCTCAACACTCGCTAATTCTACAAAACTCACCAATTGTCTCTGTCTGCCCTGATGATGGCTTAAGAAAGTTGAAAGCTTAGACCACATTGGGTCGCATTTAAGCTAGTTCCAGCAGATTGAGCCTTCATCACAATATGTAGGGAAGAGTAAATACGAAAGACAACAATAAACTACAGAAGAGCTGAAAATTGATTGCTGCATTTAAGTATTGTATTATGCTTACCTTTTAAAAGTTCAACAATAATTCTTCTGCTACCACTTACTTTAAAGACAATTTGATGTATGTATGTCCTTATTTTCTGTACAAACAATTATTATTATTCCATGGGTGACTTCCACTGGATTTGGCAATTAATTTTGATTATTCACAAATTTATTTCCAAGTTATAAAAATTGTTATCATACAAAATTTTTGACAAAATATCATGTAAAAAATATCACCAAAAACAATTGCATTAATGAAGATTTGGGAATCCAAAATCATGATTCTGGCCCAGAATATCTTTAATTTGCTTATTGGGTCGGCATAATTTCAAAATGGTATGATATATTGGAGTACAGCCTCTAAGAGTAAAGTTGAAAAAGTGTGACACTGACACTCTCATTTATTTTATATATATATAATAACAACAATATGTAAATTTTTTATATATCAAAAACAATTTCAGGGAAAAGTAGTATGACATGACAAAGTGTAGAAAGATTTTGTGTGACATGTTTCATCATTTAGGATTTCATTGGATTATATTTATATTTATATATATTGATATTATATTTATATTTATATATATTGATATTATATTTATATTTATATATATTGATATTATATTTATATTTATTTATATTGATGCATAAACAAAGGATACTGAGAATTTTAAATTTAAAACTAATTCTTTTCTTTAATATGTGTTTTGGGTACGTAATAGAACCAATTTAATTTAGATTCTTTTTGTTTATATTTGCATCACTTTTGTTATTAAATATCCCATATTATGATAATAGAAGATCTGTCAATAATTGTGAAACATTATAAGAAACTGGAGGCAAATTTATTTATGGATGATCTAACAGTTAAAGCATTTTCTGTACCTTTTCTTTTTAGCAAATTTCTTTCTTAATTAGAGTAGCATTTTTTAAAGTTGAAACAACACATTAAATGCTTTAGTTACTCAGTGTAATGAAACTGACCACAATTTTGCTCTTAAAGTATTTAAATGCAATGTCAATCATTATCTTCAGTCTTAATTCGTGTTCCTTTATTGTTCTCTCTCTTAATATTGTTTTTCCTTTTCTCATATTCTCTCACATTTAGTAACCTCTTGAATTTTAATGGCTTTGTTGCCTTTCTTGGGATGAAGTGATATATATATATATATATATATATAGTACAGGTAATTGATCCGTTGGTATATAATCTGGGTGAATCATACTAATACTAATTATTAAAACTGATCCACAGAGAGCTAGATGTTTTTATTCTAACAGAGCATATGCATTTTTTTTACAGCAAAAAAACAAATAGACTATCTCTATGTTGAGGTAATTTTTTTCTGCAATAAATATATATATATATATATATATATATATATATATATATATATATATATAATATTTATACCTTCATGCAAAATGGTATTTTATAAATTGATATTTACCATGCAGTCCAGAAGCTTTGAACAAGATTTGTTCTCCCACATGATGACTTACAAAATCTGCCACATTTGACACAAATAAAATTCTTGAGGAAGCAATTTTCAGGCACCTCTACTTTAAAATATTCAATAAATGAAATCTTATTTTTTAAAAAAATGAAGATATTGAACTGAATTTTCGTGGGTTACCTTCTTTGCTGAATTTTGATTGGTTTAAATAAAGCAAAAAAAAAAAAAGCTGCTTTCTTCTGGCTGCTCTCTAGTAGTAGATTATGTGACACTATTCTGCCATTCATAGATTTGATATGGACAAATTTACCTACCGCTCATCTTGCAATTTTCATCCTGTGAAGAATTTTTCAGGTGATCATGCTTGATCTGTAACACATGCTTTCTATTTCTTCATTCATGTATTCTACAGTTGTGTGTTTTATGCCTGAAAGTGAAATTATAAATGCTACTTCATTCTGGTTCATTCCATTTATTGATTGATTAATAATAGGACTGTCACATATAGAGTATGAGACATTATAAAGTGATTGTATGCACTTTTATATATAAATCATTATAAGATATGAAATTTTGATAAAATTGTAGTGGCTATAATGTCTGTGTGGGCATATATATATATATATATATATATATATATATATATAGCCACATATTGAGTGCTGCTGTAAAGAAAGTAATGCTTGATGTAGGATAACAGAGCTATAAATTATATGTTAATGATAAATAAGACATTTTTTTTTTTTACTCAGTGGTAGTACAACTCTGAGTTTCATGCACAACATAATCTTCAGGTGCTGAATGAAATTACATTGTGCCTGAAACTCAATTGTTCTGCTACCAGTGAGGAAAAAATGGATACTTATTATTAATACATACATACATACATTATATTTTGATTGGTCATTGCAGCTTATGTTATAGCATTTCTCCTAGTGAGGTGTTTTTGGTGGATTTGAACCTTTTAAAACTCTTTATTCTACATTCAACATCATCACTTGATAAGACACCAGAAGTGTTGAAACAAAATGGCTATTTTTGTAGTGATTTTATAACATATTTATGTTATAATTTTCGAATAAATTATATTTGCTCGACTCTGTATTGAACACTCTTTTAAGAATAGTATTTTTGGTTATTGGGATTTATTCTGTAAACACCAATCCTATACTATATATATATATATATATATATATATATATATATATATATATATATATATATACACACACACACATTCTAGTTGTCTGAAGATCAGAAGAGTATGAAACTTGTGTAGTGACTTGAGCTATCCTTCATTGAGTATTGACATTGTGAAGCATTTTTTTTGTTCTATCTAGATAGTCTAGGTATTGAGCACTTTAATTTACTATGTAGGTAGGAATTGCCTTTTTGTCTATTTTCTTTTTTTTCTTTGCTCATGATTTTTTTCTTATCTAAGGTATTAGGTAATTTTGCAAGTTGTCTGTTGGTTATGCCAGCATTGTTGGTTTTTTTTTAATATACACATACACACACACATATATATATATATATATATATATAGAGAGAGAGAGAGAGAGAGATATAGACACATATATAAATATACACACACACACACACACATATCTATCTATATATATATATATATATATACGCATATATATATATATATATATATATATATATATTTTTATTTATTTATTTATTTTTTTTTTTTTCAGACATATATTGTTAAATATAAAGACAACAAATGTCTATTATGTTTGATCATGAGCCATTCTAAACTTCGTATAATGGCTTTAGTTCTGGGAGAAAAAAAAGACAAAAACTGTCCAATATTTGGATATTTTTTTATTATGCCATTTTTTTCTCCTGAAACTAAAGCCATTATATGAACCTTAGAACAGCTCATGATCAAACATAACAGACATTTGTTGTCTGTTATATTTAACAGTATATGTTTGAATAATGGCCTGCTGCCCAAATACACTAATAAATATATATATATATATATATATATATATATATAAGTTCTGTGGATGTTCCTGATATCACTATAATTATGCCAATTACTCTATATACTATAAAATGAAAAAAGAAGCACATAATCCTTTCACAATACTAGCTCTGATATAAGGAATGTCCACAGAAATTATATATATAATGTACAAATATATTTATACACGCACACACACCCAAACAAGGTTAGATCAATAAGTCTGTTGCCTAACACAATTATTAGCTCAATTTGGATTTGAAACTTTCACTGTATAATGTTCAGTCTATCACACATATGGTGAACCATTGATCTAAGTGTATTGACAAGAAAGGAGATTATATTGGAAAATAAATTTGTTGAATAAAATAAATGCTTTTTTTTATCATCTCACTTCAGACATTGATTCAACATGTTGCATATACGGACAATTGCATAAATCCAAAAAAATACACCTATTTGTATTCAAATCTTACAGATAAATAAATTTCTTTTCATGTCCATCCTTTCATCCATCTGAAACACGACCATATTTAATTGTGATTATAAAATTTGCCAAATATATTTACAAAAATCTACAAATACTATGATTTAGAATTTTATTAAAATTAAACTCTAATAATAATTATTATAAAATATGATGAATATTATAGAAGAAAGAACATTTTAATTTTATTGAATTTACTTTATATATTTTATTTGATAACAATAGGAAATTGATCCTCACCACCAACCTACTTTGCTCTCAAGAGTGACGTTTCTCGGTTGTTAAATAAACCAACAATAAAAATGTTTTTTTTAAATAAAAAAAATTTATGTAATGATGTTTGAGATCTTGGTTAGATAAACCAGCAATAATAGTATGATTTTTAAAATAACTAAAACATTATATCCAATGTTTTTAAATCAAGAAAATAAGAGATGAAATCCAGTAGAAATAAGAAAGAAAGGAAGATGACATTGATATATCAAACATTGATTATCTGCCCTTTGAGCAGCTAAAGTGGAGAATTACTTTTCTTTTTATTTCTTTTTTATTTACTCTGTGCAAACTCTTCAATTATGTTTTAGAATGTAATTGTTCTGAATTAAGGTTTATATCATTTTCAGCTGACAACACACTCACAGTAAAGCATATTTAGTCCTTTTTCTGTAATCAACACCAATAGTGAAAATCTTAATGAAAACATCTAATAATTTTCAACAAAGAAAATAATACAAAAAAAATGAAAAAAATCTCATAAGAAGTTAAAAAATATTGTTAAGAAAAAGGATAGAAAATTCTTAATAAAAAATCCAAAAGATTTCAGATACATTTCAGAAAATTTTAATAAAATAATTTTACAAAAATTTTAAACTAAAAAAGCCTAAAGATCAGCATGAGGTTATTGCAAGAGTGTTCAGAATCAAACTGATTGAGTTAATCTTTGATTAATTTAAAGAAATGCTGGAATCTTCGGAAAAACAAAAGCCTACACTTTACATTGTTGAATGGCAGAAGAAAAGCTTATCACATGCACACAGTCTCTTTTGGTTAGAGAAAAGGATATATCCTCAGGATATTGATATAATCATTAGTGTTGAAATACCTGATGATAACTTAGATCCTGAACTATATGAGATTATCACAACACAAATGGTTCATGTTCCTTGCAGTACAATGAACCTACAAACACCATGTATGAAAAATGAACAATGCGAGAAAGGTTATTCAAAACACTCCCTTAAAGAAACTAAAATTGAAGTGACAGGATATTCTATCTACAGAAGAAGATCATTTACATTATTTACATTGTTTGGACTGTTGTGTTCATCTTTACTGATATATTCACAATGTATAACGGTCAAAACTTTGTAAATATGGCAATAAAAATGAGGACAACAGTCCAAGCAATGTAGATAATGTAAATAATTACAATACCTCATCTCAAAAATATAGACATATGAAGATCATCTGGAAATGGAGGAAAAACCTGCTGTCATCCATATATTTTATGTTTTTAATATTCTGGTTTACAATAATCTACCCTACTAGAACTTTTGATTCTCTCAAAATTGACTCACCATATAGATTTAATAAGTCCAGTGAGAAGACACATCCTTGTCTTATACAGCTTTCCATTATTGTATACTTACTGAATTCATTTTTTATCTATATGCAGGCAGTTTGTTACCAATATAGACTTTGTATTATTCTAATATCCTTCCCAAATATGTCAAGGTCACTTAGCAAGTTATAACTAACATAAGGAGTTTCCATTTTGGGGAACCGACTATAATAACAAATGCCTCATCCTGACTAACCATTCCTTAAATGTATCAGATCAGGTGATGAAATATGTGTTACATACAGCAATGTATATATGTGTGTGTATATATATATATATATATATATTATTATTATAATTTTTACATACAGACAAAAACAACTTGCTCATAACAAAGATGCATTCTTGTTTCAATGCATCTGCATTTCAACTGTTGAGAACCAAAACTGGTTATGAACAATTCTATTTACAAGCAAGCCGCTTATAGAAAAAAAAATCATTTTTCGTTCTCACCAGTCGAGATGCAGTCACATTGAAACAAGAATGCATCTTTGTAGTGAGCAGCTTGTTTTTGTCTGTATTTAAAAATTATAGTAAATAATTATTGGTCTACTCTTGGTATTGAGCCCACTTTTGAATTAATGTTTTGAACGTTAAAATTTATATTATTTTTGTTCTCATTACATTCGAAAATATACATACACACACACACACACACACACACACACATACATATATATATATATATATATATATGATAAAAAATATCATATATATGATATTTTTAATCAATTTCACCCCAAGCAACTCAGTAAAGCCACTAAGACACAAGGAGTTACTGGGTGTGGAAGAATTAGAAACATTAATGATTGAGAAGAGAAAAGAGTAATCAGGCGGAAAATAGCATGTGGTTAACATTGCATTTAAATTTTTGCAGATTAAAGTTGACCAGAAAGCATGAAGATGGAAGGGAGTTCCACTAGTGATAAGTGGGAGAAAAGAAAATGTGAGCATAGAATTTATTGCAACATCTAGCCAACTCAACTGTAAATTGATGAGATCTTGACACCAGTCTAGCACTGTGCTTAAATTCAAAAAGTCTAGATACCATGGTGAAGAACTCATCCAAGCAATTACCATGAAAGTATTTATAGGAGAGACATAAGGGGCAACTTTATACAACTTAAGATGAGATATCAGAACTGATAATATTATTGATTCTTATTTGAATCTTATGAAGGAGTTCAAGGTAGATAGCATATATATATAGTACACCAGGTCTCTGTATTCAGCCCTTCAAAAAGTATGGATGGTCCTGCACGAAACCTTCACCACTATAACCAAATCTTATGTGTTGCTGTCAGGCTGTCGGTTTCCTAGGAACTGATCTGCTTGACCCTCATACATCGAATTCGATGAGAGAGTCGAGTATAATATATATATATATTGTATTTGGGCAACAATCCTTCTTTTATATAAATTGTTTTAAAAACAACTGACAAGGTACTGGATTAATGTTTTATTCAGTTTTTCTTTTATTCATACAAGTGTTTTCTTTTCTGGACATAAAGTGTGTAAAAACTGTCCAAATGTTGCATAAAGCCAAGCATTTTAGATTTTCTATTAACTATTAGCAAGGATATTTTTTTTATTTTTAACTGAACATGTAGATTTTTATACATCTGTATCTATAGTTTTATTTTCCAAACATGGTCAGCAAATTGTTGATATTGTTGATGGTTGACTTTTCTTTTTTTTTTTATTAACGCTTTCATTGTCTTTAGCTGTTTTTTTGTGTTTTTTTTACATGTAGATAGTGATATTATGGTTATATTTTCCACAAGTGTGTTGCAGACAGAGTTTGGTAGGTTTCCATGTGTGTTTAATTGGGTCCTAATTGTGTTATGGTCTGAGAGATGTAATGCAAATCTTCTACATAAGCATGTAGTGGTAAGCCCAATGTTATTATTCATGAAATTGGTGTGATCAGGAATGCAGTTCCTTAAATGGCATGTAAAGTCATAAATAATGTTGGTCCTCTTTAATTTGAATCTTGCAGGTGAATTGTTACATCCACACACACACACACACACACACACACACACACATATATATATATATATATAAGACATTATCACAGCTGCTTATATATATATATATATATATATATATATATATATATATATATATACATTATCACAGCTGCTTATATATATATATATATATATATATATATATATATATATATATAAGACATTATCACAGCTGCTTCTATCTAGCAGCTCTACATCACTAACAAACATTTACCAGGTAATGCCAACGATATGACGTAAGCAGTATTGGTGTACTCTCTCAAGCCTTTTCATTTGTCTGTGGTAGACGACTCATGTCATGTAAAGGAGTGCTGCAAGCACACATGCATGATAGACCTTTAACTTTGTACTCACTGAATTTAGATGCTGAGACCACAGATGTTTATTCAGTTTTCCAAATGTGTTGCTAGCTTTTTGTATGTGGTTTGAAATTTCAAGATCACAGAACATGCCCAACATACACAAACACGCAAACAACCTTCAACCTTTTACCATAGACTTAGATGCATGGTTCATGATATGGCTTTCTTTGGAGCTGGTTGGTACATGACTACTGTCTTTTTCAAACTAATAGTCAATCCCAATTCAGTGCATGCATTAGAAAAAGCCTCTATGAGATGCTACATATCATCTTCTGAGTGAGTCACATGATGACAGTCATCAGCTTATAGCAAATCCCTGATCAGTGGCAAGTGAACTTTTGACTTTGCATCAAACCTCCTGATGTTAAACAGCCTTCCTGTTGAATGATAGCGAATGTACATACCAAGGTTGAAGTTCTTAAAGGCCTGTTCAAAAATGATAAGAGAAGTACAGGGCAAATAGGGTTTGAGCCGGAATGTCACTCTGCTTCGCTCCATTTTCAACTATCACCAGCTCAGAGAACTTTCCACCAACATTAACCCATGCCTTCATATCATCATGAAACTAGTGACTAGCAAAAACTTCATGCACAGGTATTGCTTATTATCTGGAGATCTTTTTTGGTCTTGTCATCCTAATGTAGAATTATGGCAGGCCATAGCCTAAAAAGACAACTTGCATTGCAATGAAAGTATTTAATACAATCAAAGTCAATGGCAATAAGAGCTCTGGAATCAGATGTGAAAAAAATCCAACAAAATCAGCACATGACATGACTTATAAACTGCTCCTTTAAAGAAGTCCAGTCATTTTCACTTACTAAAGTATCAACTAAATTCTGCCTCTTTGGAAGTGATACCCCTCCTCACCTTTCCTTTTCACAGACAACACACTTGACCAGATGATGGTCAGTCCAACATTCAGTCCTCCACATCACACACACACAGTACATAGATTCTGTACATCACAGCACTTCACAAGAACATAGTTAATCATGTGTTAATTTTGATCCAGGATACATCCATGTTGTCTTATATTTGTTCTTTTGTTGAAATATTGTGCTACCAATGAACAGGTCTAGTTCTGTGCACATTTGCAACAACAACAGACCATTGCTGTTGCATTTTCCAACCCTATGTTTACCAAAAACCTTCCATGCCTCATAGTCATGATCAATCTGTGCATTAAAATCTCCAAGAATGAAAATTTTGTCTGCTACAGGTCCTAGCAAGAGACTTTAGTTCATCATAAAAGGCTTCTTTTGCATCATCTGTGCAAACCATGGTTAGTGTATAAACCCCAATCAAGGTTGCATATCTCCCAAGAGTAAACCTAAGATGCACTGAAGAAATGCAACATTCCTTGTGATCACAATAATTGGAATGAGGCTGCTAGTAGTAGAAGGTGTCACTTTGAAGATAAGAAAAGGAGGCACGCAAAACTTAAAAGAGATGTGTATAAAGGTGTCCCCGTTGAACTTCCTGAAGACACCTGCAGGCAGCTAGATCTGACATGTACAGATTGTTGTAGAGGGTGCTTGTCGATGGCTGGTCTAAGGAGCCACTTGAGAGTGCACCGATGGAAGGTGGTAATTGACTATAAAACCATAGATGTCTGGCAATTGAAATGTGATATTTGTGCTATGAGATGCAGGTCCAAATGTGGTTTCATGCGACACTTTAAATTGCATGATAATGTACCACCCACTGTTGGACCTCTTAAGTGCCTTGTTTGTGCCAGAGTAAGTAGGTCCCTTGCTGGGCTAAAGAGCCATATTCGTTCAGCACATCAGTAGATATTCTCCAAAAAGATATATAATAATGGTCATACTCGGACACAAGTTTGAAACCACCATGTATAATAATTCCTAAAGGATGAAACGCATGGCAAGAAAACTTTTTCCAGTTTGTCATACATTTTCTCCCCCTATAGATGTATATTTAAGCAATGTATCTTCATTCAAGCATGTTTCATTATAATAATCCTCTCTAGTTCCCTAATTATTTCCTTGATGTTAAGATGAAATTCATCAAGGAAGGAACCATAGTTTTTGTTAACCCAAATACTTTCCCTCTCCTCCAAGGTCATCTACAGGGGGGGGAATTGGAAAGACAGACTTAATGTAAATGAGATTGTTGTAAATCTGCATGAACATGCTGTTATAATTATTTTAAAATTTTAAATTAATCTGTTGATGCTAGGGTGTTTTTGTAAACAAGCATTCACAATATAAGGGAGCTGACCAGAGATGGTAAACATGCAAATGGCATTAAATGTTGGTCAAATGCATTTACTACTACACTCATAATAAAATAAATTTTTATTCTGTGTTGGTTGGTTGCTTTTGGTATAGAGGACCTCAAGAATTTGAAGTGTTTGTTTATTTTCATGATGTAGTAGTATATTTGGCAGCAAGTATTTTCCTGTATTGTGAAGGTCGACAGGGATGTGTCTTTCAGTGTTGTGTGATAGAACTAATATCCAACAAATGTAGTATAAGAAGTCATGATAATGTTGTATGTATGTATGTATGTGTGTTTGTGTGTGTATATATATATATATATATATATATATATATATATATATATATATATGAGTATGTGGCCAAGTGGTTAGAACGTTCACTTTCTGACCATGAGACCCAAGTTCGAATCTCACCATGGGTGATTTGTGAGGAAGTAGACTTCCTGATGTTATCAGTCTGGAGGAAGCAATCCCAGTGTGCAGCACCTTTGGAAAGTACCTGAAAACCATTTCACAGGTTGACCCAAGCCTTGTGAGTGAAATTGCGTAGACAAAACTCTTGAGGGCTGTTGATAGCTGTACTATCATGGTCACAAGTCATCATGACCAAGAGTTTGAATGTGCTGGCCTTGTTCAGATTGTTAATCATGCTAGATAACATGCTGTCTCCCAGAAACTGTAACTAAGGTCTGCTCAGCATTGTTGCAGTATAAACCACAGATTGGCTCTGTGGGTGTTGAACAAACACAAATGTGCCTGAGGGATTGGCTAGCCACCCTAATAGATGGGTATCCTTGAATACGAGTGGCCAGGTATTATATATATATATATATATATATATATATATATATATATATATACATGCAGATATAAAAGTCAACATAGAAGTCAACACTCAGAGGCGACAGGCTGTTTCATGCTAGATGCAATCATCAGGCCTATTTTATATATATAGTTATATACGCTCTATCTATGATATTGAGCACTTTATCCCATAAATATAGCACACCTTAAAACTATATTTGTTTGTATTTTTATATATATATATATATAATTAGAATAAATATACACTTGAACTTTGAATGAAATCATTAAAAATAAAGCACAGAAAAATGTTGAGGCCTTTGTTTCCAGAATTGGATAAATTCTAAATTTATCATATGGCTGTATTTTGTGGATTCAATCAATTCCTGGATGCTCTAATGCGTGTATGGTTTGAATTCATAAAATTTCAGTCAGTACATTCCTATCCAATTATCTACAGGTAATATGGCATAAAAAGATCCACTCCTGTGTTCACATATGCATCACAATTTGGGGAAAGAAGAGAGAAAAATTCAAAAGTGCTTGTGTCACCTGCAGGAGATTGAATTTAAACACAGGATAATATAAAAGCCAGACACTAAAGTTTTAATTTATTTGTTGCTAAAAATACTAAAAGGCTTGAGGTTAGAGGACAAAAAAAAATTCAGTTTGGTTGTTAATTGAGTTGTAAACAATTTTCTTTAATTCTTTTTTTTTTTTTTTTTTTTTTGGTCTTTGTTGTTTTTTTGTTGAAGGAAAAAAAAAATCCATTCCATCATTGAAGAATATTTTTTTTAATTTTACTGCATTTTCCAAGTAAACATAGATAAGAATACCTAACATTTGTCTATGGTTTGTATTTGAATTTCTGAGATGAAGAGTTATTAAAATTATTTACTAATATCTTTGTTTTTATTATCGTAATGTTTTGGCTATTTTGCCCACTGGACTTTGTTAATCTGAGTAAACATTTTGGAATAGAATAGAATCCTCTATTAACTCTACAGAAATCTACCATTCATCAATACATTGAATACTGCTGCCATATCGGGTCTGATGCTCCTGCATTAAATCTAGTTTCTTGACAAAATTCAAAGAGTCTGTAATATAATTGAACCTGGCATCTCGACTTCAGTCACTTTCCTACTGATGTGGCTTCCCTTTAACTTTCCTACAAATATTTTCAACACAATTGTTCCAATGAGCTTTCTTTCTTAGTGCCTCAACTGCATGAATTGAAGCATATTACTAGATTGGCAATTAGGTCTCATTGTTTTACTGTTGAAATAGATATAACTCTAAGTTCTATTCTAATAGTTTCTTTTCTTGCACTTCTCACCTGTGGAACTCTCTTCTGATTTCTTTCTTCCTTACAACCTACAATCTTTAGAAATTTATTGTTTTTTTTTCCCCAAAAAAAATAAATAGGTTTTTACTTATTGCCCAGTTCACAGTCCTCCCTGATCTTTTGAACAAGAGTAGAGGTTTATCGCTTCTTTCCTGCTTAGGATTGGGTTTCCAGTTCACCCTAAAATCTTTTCTTTCACTTCCAGTGGCTCCTAGCATCTTGGTGGCATTGTCACTTTGCTTAGGATGGTGCCACTCATTCTGTAATCCTCTACCTCAAGTGGCTCTTGGGCCTTGTACAGGGTGCAATCATTGTAAGAAAAATTTAAATATAACATCAATCACCATCTTCTATCTTCTTGAACCCTGTTCCTTTATTGTCCTTTCATCATTCCTCACTAATGTCTTCTTATTCTCTTTCTCCCTGTAACTCTCTGCATCACAGTGGCTTTATCACCTTACTATATTTGGTTCTTATTTACTATTTTTCAGTTATAACTATTCCATAAAATCTGAGTTTCTATTATCTGGCCCAGGGATTGAACTTAGAAGCACTATACCACCAAATTCACAAACTAAAACTTTAATCTACCAATATATATTGTCCTGTAGCTGCATGGTACAAATAAGACCCAAAGCTCAGTCCTTATTGGACATTTACCTACATAGTTGACCACTTGGGAATACCAGGTGCTGTAAGCTTGGATGTGCAGGTGGTCTAATGAATAATGGCTCAGAATTGTTAATCAGAGAGCCGTGTTCCAATTGCTGTTGGGTTTCTTATATTCACTTACATACTGTGGGGAAAATTGTGAAAATGGCTTACCTCGGAAATGCGTGCGAATCTGTGCAGTGTGCAAACTCCGGTCCTCTCGACGGCAAAAGGAACCAAAATGGCGGCGCCCATATTTTATGCCGGGCGGTCTCGGTTAGTTAACGCGAAATCTCGTTGTCTCGTCATTCGCATGCAAATCGTGGTCGGTCCTCAGGCTCGTTTTGCTGTTTCAGATCAGAGAGCTTTCAGCTCGTGAGAAGGTTGGACGTGCGACACCAGTTTTCTTTGTTCCTACCTGCTATCATCAGTTGAGTTGTTGCGTTACCTCCCACACATACAAATACTCTTGGGAAAGGTATGAATACACCTCTTCTCCCTCCTGCTATGGGTTAATTAGTAAGACTTGTATCACCAAGCAATTATTATCTCCTCCCCCCCTCCCCGCCATCCAAATTCTTACAATCTAAAAATATTTTCTGGCTTTAAATGAACTGCAAATGGTTGATAAGCTGTAGAAAACCAATCAATCAATTAATGGCGGTTTATAAACCTGGCTTTGTGCTAGTCTTGACATCAGGAATCATGACATGCTAGTGAGTCACCGTATGCATAAGATATATGCTTTTATTTTAATTGAAATTTATTTCCCAAATGTACACTTACGTAATGCGTTATAAAAGAAAAGGAGATTAATTTTTAATTAATTGCACAAAATAGAATTTCATATTTTCATAAGAGAAATGTCGAGATAAATGAAGAATTATCTAGAATATGATGATTATATTTGATAAAATACAAATGAAAATTTTGGTTGGTACAGAAACACATCGTTATTAAAAGAATTTTAAAATTAATAATATTCTTGTCAGCATCAGTCGTTGAGACAAAATACCGTAATCTGTTATCATAGACAAGCATCAGAGAAAAAGGATAGTTATACTTATAATCATAAAGAAACATTTGACATTTCTAGGATGAGAAAAGAGGGATTAGAGAATTTAACACTCACAGTACATATTGAGGGCAAAAGAGAGAGAACAAAACAGCAATCTAGCATATTTGTATAAATGGATGGCAAAACAGGGACTAGTTCGGACAGTGAAAACATAAAACTTACAAAGAGCTACAAAGCATAGAAAATTATAGAGAACCATTATCGCCCAATTCCCTTCAAGACATGGGTGATACAATAGCCTCCATATATTCCGAAATGACCCAGTAGATATCTGAAATTGCATGTAGTACTGAATCTAAGCCCAATCACCCACTCACTATATAACTACAAAAAGTAACTGGTGGTGACTATAGTGATTTTCAAAGTGTAGCTTAGATGTGGCTCAAGGCCGAATATAGGGGGCACCTAGTGAGGATCGAACTCACTACTCAGTTGTAACTGTTCTAGTGAGACAAGCTTGCTAACCATTATACCACTTCTAGGCACCCTTAAATGGTGGTGACTATATATTCAAACAATGGCACACCCTCTAGTAACTTCTAGTTTAATTAATACTATACAAATTTTTTATATACTTGATTTAGGATAAATTATTCTGATGAGATTTCTTCTTTGGTAACTCAACTTCACAAAATTAAGTGCAGTACTAGATTGGCAGTTAGGTCTTATAATTTCACTGTTGAATTTGCTTGAGGTAATCGTAATTTCTATGCTAAGAGTTTCTTCTCTTGCACTTCTCATTTGGGGAACACTATTTAGGTTTCTTGCTTTTCTGTCTATGATCTTCAAAAATATATATGCAACTTCAGTTATCAACTGTTGTTGTTTTATTTTCCTCTCTGTTTCTTTCCCCTTCAATAAGCCCCTCCTGTGGGCTTAGTGGTTTTTGTCGCCTTGTGATGAAATGATTAAAACAAAAAAATTATAAATTAGGCATGATAAAGGATTTACAATAACTGATAATAAAATACAAAAATTATAACAATATACTTTATTATTTTATTTACTAATTGTTCTCCCACAACAAGGCCTAAGAGTCATTCAAGGTAGAGGGTTACTGTATGAATTTAATTCTGATCATAAATCTTAGCATACAATTTTTTCTTAAGAACTTTCAACTTTTCATGTGGATGTGCAAATGGTGTAATGAACAGCTGCTCAGAATAAGAAATCTGAGAGCCAAGTTCAAATTTTCTCTTCTACAGAGTACCCAGCAAAAAAACAGCTAATTTATTACCACTGTTTTATCTTTCAGGAGTAATAGATCTTGAATAACCTTCTTGAATAATCATTTGACTTTTGCATAATTAATTAACACTGATTGGTTCTTTTACGATTGATTAATTTCTGTTCAATCTTGTGACTTGTCATTTAAAGGTAATTTGCAATCAACTTTATCTTTCAATCTACCCTTCTCATATGGCTAAACAACTCACTGATTTTGAGCGTCAAGTTGTCCTACATTTCAAAGAACATCTGATGTGGGGATTAACAAAATGTGCAGAAATTCTTCCTGAATCTTTTGGTGACGTCAGTTGTCACCAGATTTTAATAGTTGTTTCACAGCTTTCTGAATTTACCACCATTTTTACAGGGCACCCTGTAGTTACATGTGCTTCTCATATTTTGTTATTGATGCCATTAGGAATTTTCAGGTGGTTTTTGTTATTTGGTAAAGCTCTTTATTTGTGAATTTGTAGTACCAGCCTATAGGATTTGATGAATATTGTCTTTAAGATTTATAGGATGAATTTGTTTGAGGCCATTTTTGATAATTGATCTGAGGAAACGGCTGTATACAAATAAGTTTAGATATTTCTGAATGGGTTTGGTACCATACATGACATCTATATTTAAAACCGAGATCAGACAAAATTATTTAAGAACAGTTTAGTTTTCTGGTCAATATTTTGCTTTCATAACATCTTGTATGAGTTTTTTATGTATGTATCTTGAGTTATAGTATTGTTTTTATTTTCCAAACATGGTCAGCACATTGTAGCCATGTTCATAGTTGATGTTATTGAGTGAATCCATTCATTCAGCTAAACATTAAAAATAAAATCATCCTTGATAATGGCTAAAAGAACAGTGACTACACATGCAAATGAATCAGGGATGCTGAGAATTTTAATATTTTTTTTTTTTAAATCTAGCAGATTTCATTTAGATTCTTTTTCCTTTGATCACTTTTGTTAGTAGATACTCCACACTGTGATAATAGAAATTCTACCAGGAATGATGAAATGTTGTAAGAGCCAGGGCACAAATTTACTGTAGATGACCTTGCAATCAAGGCACACTCTAGACATTTTTGTCATAGTGAATTCTTTTCTCCTTTGATCAGAGACGCATTTATTATGTCAAAATTGTGGTCAGTCATGTTACAGTGGACAACCAATGCATTTTATGTATTATTTTGTAAAATGTCTCTTTTGTGTTCATATAATCTTTTATTTAGATTGCTTGAGGTTTTTCCTATACATTTTTGACAGTTATTACAAGCAATCAAGTAAATTCCTACTTCAAGTTTTAGCTTATTGTTTTGTTTAGTATTGACTAAGTTTTTTTATTGTTTTAGATGTAGTAGTAACAAATTTTATGTTGAGTTTAGATAGATTCTTTCCAGTTATAGATGTGATAGAGTTAGTTGGTAGGACAATATATTTTTTTTGATTCATTGAGTTTTGTCAGGACAGGCCATTTTTCTATTTTGTTATGATGAGAATAGAAATTTATTATATCATTTTTGTTGGTTGATTCCCAGCATGCCTGGTTGGTGTGCCTGTGTAGTCACACCAACATAACAAATTTAGTCCGATGAAGTCCTAAAGGATGAAACGCGTCAAGAAAAAAAAACTTTTTTCCACTTCATCATACAATTTTCACAAGTATTGTTCTTGATATATATATTGTTATCTCATATATATATATATATATATATATATATATATATATATATATAAGAAAGTATGTGTTAGTTACCCCTTTGAAATTATTTTTCTTCTAAAAATGTTTCCATTTAAAACTGAATGGTTTATTTTTGTAAAGCTGTTAATTACAGCAATTCACAGTTTGTATTGAGTGACGCCCACCAAGAAAAGCTTTCATTTTAAGAAATAAAAATAAAACAAAACTTTTTGCTATTAACTTTATTGAACAGTGTATTTACCATTTCGATTGACTATTTCCTGCCCTCTTTTAAACAACTTCATATTTCCATCCTCCAAAAACTTTCCTTATTTATTAAAGAACTGGGTGCATATTTTCTTTCTTTTTTTTCAATCTGTCTTCAAATTAAAATGGCTATTATTAAGAGAGTTCTGTAAAGACTGGAATAAATGGTAAGCAGAAAGTGCAATATCTGGTTAGTACCGGTCACCAAAGATGGATGCAGTTTAGTGTTAATGATACAAATAAAGTTGGAATTACAATGCAAGAGATTATATGTGAAGATCAAGTTGAACAAGACACAATTAAAGACTGCTTTCTGTTAATCATTTGAGAGATCACTTTCTGTCTACCATAAAGTGGAAAGATTATACTGAATCCATTGCTAGGTCAGCTGCTAAGAAAGTTGGTTCACTGTGTCATGCAAGACAATTTTTTTCTCCAGAATTTTACATATCTATAACTTCGACATTCCTCCATGCTTAGAATATTGCTGACACATATGGTCTGGTGCTCCTGCTATATATCTATAGATCCTTGATAAAATCCAAAGAAGAATCAGCAATATTATTGGTCCTGATCTGGTAATTGGTCGGATAAACTCTTTGTACCTAGACTTTATGAATTTAAATACAGTACTAGAGGGTGACAAGGTCTAATCAATTTACAGTTAAGTTAGCTAGTTATAACCATAAGTTCTGTGGTAACAGTTTCTTTTCTTGCACTTGTGGAACTCCATGCTTTCCAGTCAACTTTAATCTTAAAACATTTAAATAGAATGTCAATCGTTATCTGCTCTCTTCCTGATTACTCATCTATTGTTCTCACCCCTTAGTAATATTTCCGTTTTCTAATTCTTCCACACCTATTAACCTCTTGTCTTAGTGGCTATACTGCCTTGCTTGGAGTGAACATGATTTAAAAAAAATATATATATATAACTGTTGTAGCCTTGTTAGGGCCAGAAATAAAGACACAAAGAGAGGAATTGAGTTAAACAAACAGAAACAGTAATATAAACATATACAAACGAGAGTGTTACAGCAAGAATGTTCAGTGTAACTGTCAGAGCTGACTACTGGAAACTTCCCTCTCCAAAAGGCAGTACCTGCTCCTATTTATATCTGGAAGTCCATGCATGTGTGGGTAAATTACCATAGCAATAGCGAAGACTACAATTTGTGCATTGTCCCATGGTCTTGGGTTACATCAAAAGCAATACTACAAGTGTATTGAAGTGTTGGTTCATGAAATAAGGAGCTGCTTTCGACTGTGTTGGGAGCTTGAGTATGCAGCCACAAAATATTCATTTCCAATCTAAAATAAAAAACAGCTGATATGCCATGACAGTCATCTGTAGCAGAATGATTTTTCAAACAAATCGCCAATGACCTGCTACTTTAAGCCTTTGTTGTAAAAATAAGCTCCTTCTATGTGTTGTGTCTCTTCATTATGTGAGCAAACATGGCTCTCCACCACTTCCTATCATTTATAGCCATAAACAATGTTTGTCCCCTTGCTACTTGTCCCAATCCTGTTCTGTCATCCATTAACAAAAGCTTATTAGGTAAATGTTTCCCTCCACCTCTTGCTATGTCTTGTGAGTGTCAAATTCTCTAAGCCTTCTTTCCTAATTATGTATCTAAAAAATTTCAACTGTTCTTTTTTTATTCCAAGTATCCTTCTGTTTCCAGTTTTCTTAAAACTTCCTCATTGCTTACAAGCACCATCTACAGTATTCTCAGCATCCTTCTGTAGAACTGCATTTCTGTCAATTCAAGTATCCTCTTCATCTGTAAGGAAGGTGGCTAACATCAACACTAAAAATTGAAACTGTATCAGTAGATAGATTACTTCTATATAAAAAAAATATTATTCATGACAGAATGGATAACTTGTGATAGATAACTGTTCTTTGGGTTGGGTGGGTTGATTTTCTAATATGTCAAACCTTGTTGTGTTCTTTAATGTCAAAAAGAATCTTTTTTTTTATTTCTTATATGAATCATATAAACATTTACTTGATATGTGGATAGATAAACATTGTTCATTTATATTTGAGTCTATAAACATTTGATATGTGGATAGGTAAATATTGAACATTTATATTTGAGTCTATAAACATTTACCTGATTTATGGTTAAGTAAATATTGAACATTTATATTTGAACATATAAACATTTACTTGATATGTGGATAGGTAAATATTGGTCATTTATAAACATTTACTTAATAGTTAGCCTCTATTGGTGGTGTTACCCATCTGCAGGTATTCCACTGATGCAGCAAAGTTGAATACTTTATTTATGATCAAAATTAAAAGAAAAATAAGAGACTGAGGTTTTTTGATAGACGTCATTTTTTGTGAGTTGGGGAGTCATGTAAGAATTAGAAAAACCAAGTGGAACTTTATCAGCCAATGTTTTTGTTCAAATATATTTTGATGAGGAAAAGATTTCTTCACTTCACTGCAATAAACACCAAATAGTATTACATTGCAGGTACTTAGTAACATAAACAGGTTGACATTTGTACAGACACACATAAGAACATTTTTCTCTCATGTAAACACTTATAGTCATATCATATTGAAACACTGATTCTCATACTGAAGTTAAGCAACATCGAACCTAGTCAGTACCAAGATATGTGACTGCTTGGGAATGTCAGGTGATGTAATGGATAACAGCTCAGAACAGGAAATTGAAGAGCCAAGTTCTAATTCCAGTCGAGTTCATTATGTTCACTTGTGCATAAATACCATCGGGAAAGGCATGAATCCACATCTTCTTCACCCACAGCTGTGGGTTAATTAGTAGGACTTGTATCAATAAGTCATTGTTATCTCAAAAAAATTCTTAAAATCAAAAAATATTTTCTGGCTTTAAATAATTTGCCAAAGGTTGATAATCCATAAAAAATAAACTCATCAATCAAACTCTTATGTAAAATATCAAATATCTGAATAACAAGGAATTTTCTACAAAAGAAAGTTGATAAAAATCTATTGAATACTGAATACATTACTTTGCTATATTCCTACTTATTACAGACTAGCAGCATGGCCCAGTGTTGCACGTGCTTGATTAAAAAATCATATGACTCATACAGCAATCGCTATCATTTGACTTAAATTATTTTTGCCCTTCCTTGCCTTTAAAGAAGTACCCTTTGCCGTGCTGATGTTGCTACATGCCTTACTTCTTGCCTATCTCACACTGCTAATTTTTTCTAAGCTCTATACTAAACATTAAATCTATTACAAAAAAAGAATTAAACAAAATGAACACAAAACGATCAGCTTAAAAAAAGGACTTGTAACTGGAAAAACCGAATGAAAAAAGAATGTTAACAACAAATACTTTTTCGCACGCAACCCAGTTCTGCAGAATCAGAATCAATGTTGAGTTTAAGCAAATGAATGTGCCAATTGGAGTAAAGTGCCATGCAGATTTAAATTTTTCCCACTTGTGACGAATGCAGCTATTGATTTTTTTTTGCATGCTAGCATGCTAGTTAACATTTATGTCAGTCAGCTGTTGGCTCTCACACTGGCCAATAGAATCTTCCTGCCTATTCATGGCAGCCAGCTATAGGCTCTCACTCGGGACAGTAGAAAATGGCCGCAAACTACATGAAAACTGCCATAGAAGCATGAAAAAATCGATTATTTCTGCTATCGATGAGAGTTGGGAAATGCAAAGTCAGTCTTGACCTTCCTGCTAACTTGGAGCATGTGCATGTAAATTTTGGTGCAAATCCGTCAAAAATTGCGGCCGTGCATTCATTACACACAAACACACACATCCTGCCTTTTATAGATAGAGATATACCAGCAATTTTTCAGCACCCTTAGTTCCAGAACTGTATCAGATTATCCGTTTTGCCAGACCAACACAAGTCACATGATAATAATTCCATATTACACCTCTGATTAACGAATTATGCATTTCTCATATCTCTGCATCATTATCATCTGTTAGAAACTTATATTAAATTAATATTAAATTCATCACCACCTGTCGCTGCCCAGTGAATTCATCTAGCAATTGTGTGAATTTCAAATTCTGGCTGGTAATTTTGTCTGGAATAAAATAGGTGCTGAAAATCAATGGTAACCCAGTTCTAGATATATAGGTGAAATATTCCAACACAATAAAACACCTTGTTCTGCATGACATGCAACAAACAAGTTTCTAACGGAAGACATGCCAGATGTCTTGAAACAATTTTAAATTTGTATTTCTTCATCCTGTATTAAGTTTCTTTCTTTTTCCTTTTTCCTTTTTCTTTCTCTTGACCTTTTCTTCTTCTTTTTTTCTTGTTCCTTTCATCTTTTTCTTTCTCTCGTCCCTTTCATCTTTTTCTTTCTCTCGTCCCTTTCATCTTTTTCTTTCTCTCGTCCCTTTCATCTTTTTCTTTCTCTCGTCCCTTTCATCTTTTTTCTTTCTTCCTCGTCCCTTTTCCTTTCTTTTCCTTTTCTTCCTCGTCCCTTTCATCTTTTTTCTTTCCCTCGTCCCTTTTTCTTTCCCTTTTTTTTCTTTCCTCGTCCCTGTCTTTTCTTTTTTCTCCTTTTCTCTCATGCACTTCTTCCTTTTCCTTCCCTCATGCACTTCTTCCTTCTTCCCTTTTCTTTTCCCCCTCATGCACTTCTTCCTTTTCTTTCCCTCATGCACTTCTTCCTTTTCTTTCCCTCATGCACTTCTTCCTTTTCTTTCCCTCATGCACTTCTTCCTTTTCTTTCCCTCATGCACTTCTTCCTTTTCTTTCTCTCATGCACTTCTTCCTTTTTTTCAAACTGCCAAGACAGGCATATGTCTTCTGTAGCAATGGTTGTGAGTAGTTCTTTGAGCTGAGCTTGAAGATAGCTGATGCTAAAAAGGAAAAATGAAAAAGAGCTGGCCTTGAAAGTAGTGGCCGCTGAAAGGGAAAGTGGAAAACTGGACCAAACAGGGCGTGGTCAATGTTTTTTATGAGTTCTGGGACCTCCTGTCGTTCCCTGCTGATTACTTTCATTGATGCTACTACTACTGAAGCATGCCACAATCGTCAACAAGTGAGACAGTTATTTTAACTCATACTGTGTTAATGTGAATGTAACTACTTGCACTACAGTTTTAAATGACCACAGATGCTACAACTTTGTCAAACAGCTTCTTAATAAAAAAGTACACAAATTCATTTTTTAATTCAATGACTCGTTTAATTTTGTTGGTAACTGTAGACAAAAATAGTCCAGTTTTGACAATATTTTTTACAAATGCTTACAGAAATGACAATTGTCACAATACAACCAAAAGAGAGATTTTTTTTTTTAAAATGTAGTTATTTCAAACTAAAAACATAATGTAATCTTATGAAATAAACAGAATGGGCTTCTTGGTTAATCTAATTATTTTCTTAAAATATTTTGTGTAGAAACCATGTAATCACAAGGAATAGGACCACTTTAGAACTTGCAGAAAAAAAGAGATAAGAAGAAAATTTTAAAAAGTAAGGAAAACTCTGAATTTCAAACAATAGAGAATGTAACGGAAAACCACTCCAAAGCATTACAATTCACTGATAATTAACCCTTTCACTGCTACTCATTTGCCCAGTGCTGCCCCCATCCGGCCAGCCAGCCATTTTTAAAGAAAATGCCAAATTTCAACCTACATATTTTATTACACAGAAAACTGGCACCAGTGTGTTTTACAGCCTTCCATTTTCATGGATATACCTGGGAATGACTTACCAGATCAATAATGGGTATACACATGATATCTTTTGAAGCATTGTCCTTTGTGATTTTATGATAGATGGCGCAACGGGACACTCATACCAGCAGAGTCTGTCTATATTTCTGAGATGAGGTATTATGTACAGTATTTACATTAGTCGGACTATTGTCCTCATATTTGTCGCCATATTTGTCACAACGTTTCAGCCGTTGTATGCTCCGGCCTTCTTCAGGTGGTTGGAATTTCGAACTGAACCCTTTATTTCGCTCACCGGGGTAGACTGTTCTAGTTCCACATGCCATGTTTGATGGATGTCAGTTATCAGTTCTCCTGTTAATTTTCCCTTGGAAAGTTCTCCACTGCCTTAACCAGGTATTGTCCTCAAGGACACACAGTGGATAAAGGCGTTGGTTAGATCCAGTGACAGACGGTGAGTTCAATACCTGGTTAAGGCAGTGGAGAACTTTCAGAGGGAAAATTAGCAGGAGATAACTGATAACTGACATCCATCAAACATGGCACGTGGAACTAGAACAGTCTACCCCAGTGACCGAAATAAAGGGTTCAGTTCGAAATTCCAACCACCTGAAGAAGGCCGGAGCGTACAACGGCCGAAACGTTGTGACAAATATGGCGACAAAGATGAGGACAATAGTCCGACTAATGTAAATACTGTACTCATACCAGCAGTATGCAAAAAACGTAGGTTTCTGTATTTAGCCAGCTGGAGCAAGATAAGAAAAATGAAGATGTCCGTAGTTAGCAGAGGAAGTGTTAAAAAAGAAGAATTTGTGGTGGGCAATGTCATGGAGGAACATTTACCATTTAAACATATGGCTTGAGAATTGGTTGTTAAGTATTATACAAGTGTGGATCAATAAGTCTGTAGCCAGAGACATTTTCACTGTATAATATTCAATCTATGCAATTAATATTCAACACTGAATTAAGTTTTTTCACAAGGAAGGAGATTATGTTGAAAAATAAATATTAATGTCAAATTTTTTTTTTCTTCATTAATCTATGGTCTTGTTGATGTATCAATATAGTTTTCAACAATTCCTCATTTAAGCATTTTAAAATTGTTTACTCCTGTTTTTTACCTCTTCAAACCAGATTTGCATATATATCTGCACATATTTCTATCAGATGCAAATTCTATTCCATCTCTGAATTCCTGCAATGATAGTTATCTTTATTTAAATTATTTACATGTGGATTATTGTCCTCATCTTTGTTGTTGTTATTATAACATTTTAGCTGTCGTGCCTTCTGGCCTTCAGCAAAAGTATATCGAACTGGGTAAACCCCTTTCAAACGGAAGGAACTCTTTATTTTATCTACAGGAAAATAGCCTAGTGGATTAAAGCATTTCTTTGTAAATTTAGTGATATAGTAATTGTGAGTTCAATCCCTGATCCAGGCAGTGTGTACTTGGACTTGGTGTTAACACTGGTGAACAATAACCAAGCAGTACTAAAAAATAAGAACTCAATGAGAAATCTTTAGACATGGGATGAGAACAATCTGCCCCTGTATAGTAAATAAAGAGTACAGCTTGAATTTTAACTAAGTTACCCGGACTGACATACACCTGATAAAGCCCAAAGGGTACAATGACCAAAACATAATAACAACAAAGATGGGGACAATAGTCTACATGTAAATAGTGTAAATATATAAATTCTATTCTGGAGATAAAAAAGACTTATGCAAAGTTTATTTTTTTTAACAGCATAGGAGGATCTGTGAAAGGAAGCGACTTACTCATCATACTGAATGTAAAAGTGTTATTTCATATTGTATTAATAATATACATTAATGTCTCTTTACATACAAGGCTTTTAGCTTGACAAATTAACAAACATAAGTGCTAAAATCCATGCACAGTAGAAAAAAACAAAGCCTAAATTATAGAGGATGAGACCCGCTGCAAATCTTAATTATTTATAACAAAATACTTTCTTCCATTTTTAAACCAGAAAATACAGCATGAGGAAAATTTTGTTACAAAGAAAGAAAGAATACAGAACTTATATAATATCAATCCTCCTATATAGCAATCAATGCTAGACAGTCTCTTCACAGATGAAGAAGGCTTACAGACACATCATGTTGAAACACCAGTTCCCTGTACAATCACCAAAGTTAAGCCACATCAAATCTGGGCAGTATCTAGATGGGTGACCACTTCATAAGACCAGGTGCTGTAAGCTTGGATATACTGGTGGTATAATGGATAATGACACAGAATTTTTAATCAGAGGGTCGAGTTCCAATTCCTGTTGGGCTTGTTATATTCACTTACATGTAGATATTCTTGGGAAAGGTATGAATCAACCTTTTCTCCCCCGGCTATGGCTTAATTAGTAAGACTTATATAACTAAATCATTATTATCGCAAAAAAAATCATTCTCATAATCTAAAAATATTTTTTGGATTTAAATAATTTGTAAAGGGCTGATAAGTCATAGAAAAGGAATCAATCACTTTTAGAAGGTAGTGAATGTCGAACTAACTTATTACAGATGAAGAAAGTTGAGTCAACAGAAATGTCATTCTACAAAGGATGTTCAGAATCCAATGGGCTTAATATGTGAGCAATAATGAAGTTTTAGAGAAAATAGAAAAAAGAAATGACACGTGCATAAAATCTGAAAGAGATAGTTGAGATTTATCTGGCACAAAATGAGAAAAGAGAGCTTGGAGAATTTGACACTCACAGTACATGCTAAAGGCAAGAGGGACATAGCAAACAACAAACACCCTACCTTAATGAGCTTGTGTAAATGGTTAACAGAACAGAGATTAGGGGAGATAGCAAAAAGATAAGACTTATATGTTATAAAGGACAGGAAATTGTGGAGAGCCATAATCACTCAAGGGACATGGCAAATAGAAGAAATGCAAATGAATTGAGCTATTTGAAACCATGATCTGAAAAAATGCACAATTGGGGAAAAAATTGTAAAGGTTTTTAGAATTCTTAGAAACTTTTAGCAATTTAACTGCAGTTATTATTTAATGAGAAAATCAATCACTTCAGTGAACAGTTTATACAACTTTAAATATTTCATTGTATATTTTACAAAGTATCTAATCTTTCTCTATTCTTAAGAATACAAAGTGATAAAAACAAACATTTAAAATAGCTCTGCATTTACAGAAATTTTATTTATAGAGAAAATAAATACTATTTACATTATTTGGACTATTGTCCTCATCTTTGTCGCCATATTTATCACAATGTTTCAGCCGTTGTATGCTCCGGCCTTTTTCAGGTGGTTGGAATGTCGAACTGAACCCTTTATTTCGCTCACCGGGGTGTCGACTGTTCTAGTTCCAAGTGCCATGTTTGATGGATGTCAGTTATCAGTTATCTCCTGTTAATTTCCCTCTGAAAGTTCTCCACTGCCCACAAAATCAAGATGTGACACAAGGTTGAACCAGGCGTTTCCACTCAAGGCCACTGGTTTGGTCATAGCTTGTCCAAGCTGGTCAGAGCCTACTGGTCATGACTTGTCCCTAACAGGTCAGGCCGAACCAGTCCCACTAGTCAAAGCCTTTCGATCTCAGCCTTGACCAAAAAGCCATGTGTCCCCCCAGAAAAGGACATAACTCACACTCTTTGGGTCCTGATCAAAATGATCCAGTGTGCCATGTGTCCTTGACATATGGTGACAAAGTCCTGAATAATGTAAATAATGTACATAATACCTCATCTCAGAAATATAGACAGACAAAATAAACACTGTTCAAAATTAAAATTTTGATTATAAAACTTGTTTTAACCCAGACAATGCAAGATCACCTTTACATTGTGACTTTTTTCTTGTGTGTGTGTGTGTGTGTGTGTGTGTGTGTGTGTGATCTCTTGCATTGGATTGTTGTGATATTTTAGTTTTTCGCATTTTGGCTCTTCCTCTTTTTTTTGTTGTTGTTGTTACTTCTTGAAATTTACTAATGTTCTTTTCTGCAATTGCGCAATAGATTCTATCCAGATTTAACAAATTACTCGATGCCAGGTTTCATTCTCTAAAGATTTTATGGACTTGTACCAGATTTATTGTCAAGGCAACTATTAAACCTCCTCCTCCTCTTTCATCATTTCTTTTTACATTTTCTGTTCTTATTTATTCTTTTCCTTTTTCTTTTCCTTTTTTCTTTTTTTTTCTTTATTCTTTTCCTTTTTTCTTTATTCTTTATTCTTTTCCTTTTTTCTTTTTTCTTTATTTCTCCTGTTTCTTTTTCCTCTTGTTCTCTTATTTTAATTTTCCTCTTTTTCTCTTTTCTCTTTCCTCTTTTTCTCTTTTCCTCTTTTTTTCTCTTTTTCTTTTCCTCTTTTCCTTTTTTCTCTTTCCTCTTTTTTCTTTTCCTCTTTTTTTTCTTTTTCTTTTCCTTTTCCTCTTTTCTTTTTCTTTTTTCTTTTTCCTCTTTTTCTTTTCTTTTTCCTTTTCCTCTTTTTCTCTTTTCCTCTTTTTCTCTTTTTCCTCTTTTTTCTTTTTTTCCTTTCTCATTTCTTTAATTTTTCTTCTTTAATTTTCTCTTTACTTGACCCTAAGTAGTACCTCCACATAAGGTGCTGACCAAACCTGGCACTGCTTAATGTTCAAGTGAAAACCTGATTCCAATGTGACTTAATTGTTAACTTACTTTGCTTAGCACACAAACATCAGACTACTTGCAGCACCTAGCATTTCTAAATAGTCACTCATCAAACTCATGACCCAGCTCAGCATTGCTTAGCTTCACTAATATAGCATTGTTTTCAATGTGATTTTACATATATATATATATATAAGTATATACACTCACATAGGATTAATGTGATTAAAAGTTTGTCACTTAGCTGATTGATGTTGGCTTCAGCATCCAGACTCTAGACTTTCATACATGGACCTGTCCGTCCATTCTTCAAGGGGCAACAGCAATTTACTTCTTAAATTTTTTTCAATTTTTTTTCCTTTTATACATATTTAACTCTGTAAGTTTTTCTTCCATATTCTCTGTATTCATGTGTGTGCATGTATGGTCATGCATGTGTCTCTGTAGATGTGCATTCGTTCACATGTGCCCATCTGTGTACATGTATAGTGTCATGATCATTTAACCTTTTACTTTGTTTTTTTCCCCCTTTATACTCACTCATTTAGCCTTCTTTCCTTTTTTTTTCCTTTTTCTTTTTTTTCCAGTTTTGTCTGAGTTTGTCTGAGTTTGTCTGATTTTGTCTGAGTTTGTCTGATTTTGTTCCATCACGAGAGATGTGACTGATTTTTATTTATGGAATTCTTTTTCTTGAGTTTTTTTGTTTTGCTAGGGAGGTTGTATTTAATTTTATATATATATATATATATATATTTTATTTTTTTTATTTTAACGTTGTTATTTTTTATGTTTTAACGTTGTTTAAGATTATTAAATTTTAAGATACAAAATTTTCATAGAAAATTTTCTTTGACAGGAATATTTTTCTATGAAAATTTCTCAGACATTCAGGCTGGTAAATTTTAAAATACAGTGTTAAAACAACAAAAATTTAAAAATTATTTCTTAATATATATGATGTCATTTGTTTACATTCGATACATAGGAGTTATTTGTCATGGAAGATTGGGTTTATAAGCAGTAAATTCGACCTTGTCTAATGAGCAGGTTCTTTGTAGCCTAGAGGTAAGGCGTCGGCCCAGATATATAGTTCCAGGAAGGATGCAGGTTTGAATCCTGTCAAAGAACGAAATATTTTCTATGAAAATTTCTCGGACATTCAGGCTGGTAAATGTTATTTAATACTGTTTATCTTAAACAGAGCATTTGCTTAAATACTTGTATCTATAAAATAACAACGTTAAACATAAAAAATAAAATAAATTGTCGGACCATGTCCAAATATATAAATATATATATATATATATATATAAATATATAAAACTTAAATGGTAAATATTTATACATACACACGCACACACATCTACATATATTTATATAATATATATGACGTCCTTGATTTCAACTTTGGTGGGTGGGACATTCAGAATGGATGACAGCCATATTCCAAAGCAATTGTTTTATGGTGATCTGTGATCTGGGAAGAGAAAAGCCATCAAACCTAAGATGCACTTTAAGGACTGCATCAAGGATGTGCTGAAGAAATGCAATATTCCTTGTGATCACTGGGAATAATGTGCATCTGATTGCAATAATTGGAATGAAGCTGCTCAGAGTGGAAGGTGTCGCTTTTTGAAGGAGAAGACCAGACATGCAAGGCTTAAAAGATATATACATAAAGGTGTCTCCGTTGAACTTCCTGAAGTCATCCGCTGACAGCTCAATCTGATGTGTACAGATTGTGGTAGAGTGTGTTTGTCGATGGCTGGTCTAAGGAGTTACTTGAGAGTGCACCGACAGAGGGTATATAAAACCGTAGATGTCCAGTGAAATCCGTATAAGACATGCAGGTCCAGAAGAGTTTTCATGTAACATTTTAAATTGCATGATAATGTAACTATTGCACCTCTTAAGTTTCTATTTGTGAAAATTTTTCTGGGCTAAAGAGCACATTCATTCTGCACATCAATAGATATTCTTCAAAAGATATTTAGTAATGGCCGTGTTCGAATGTTATTTATATATTTTCACTATCTGTTTATTTCTTTTTAATTTAGTTTGAGGTATCATTTGGAGGTTAGATTTATAAATTTAATTGTATTTCTATTTAAAATATATGCCTATGTATACAAATAAGTGCATATGTATTCAAACATAAAAAATAAAAAGTCTTTTTTAATAAAAATAAAATTAGTTCACATCATCTGTTGGATTTTTCCTTTTCATCCAGTCCATTTTTGATGAAGTAGGAGAGATATTTTTTCCAAATATATATATATATATATATATATATTTATATATTTATATATATATATATATATATTTTAATAAACTGATTAAACTATAAATGGTAAATATTTTTTAATTTTGCATATGAGCATTGTTTTTGATTTTGTCATACACAGTATAGTAAGGTCACACAGGCACTCTGACATATAAAAATTTATATGTAGTTTTGTTTGGCATTCATGGTGGAAGGAAATATGAACATTTCAGCATGTTTGATAATATTTGGTAGTCCTAATGAAAATTTACTAAAAAGAGAACTCCTGATTACCTCAGACTCAACAATATATTAATGTTTCAAAATAATATAGACAAGACAGTCTATTTATTTTATGTAAATTCTTTTCATAACGTCTGTTTTATCATTAAACAAAGTTATTGATCCATGGATGATTTCAAAGATGACAATTACTGTACAATAAAAGCAATATACGGACAAGACAGTGATGATAGTCTGTTTCTGTTTGCATGGATGATTTCCAAGCAACGATAAACACGTGCATATGGAAGCGATAATTGCACCACAGCTCATGGCATCACACATGACCACGCAAGAGTGAATTTGAGAAGTATTAAGTATGTGAAGACGTTGGTATAAACCGCTAGCTTCTGTTACCAATTATAGACATCTAAGGACATCTGTGGAGATTTCATAGTTTATATATATATATATGTGTGGGTGGGTGGGTGTATGCATATAGAGTGATGTAGCATAAAATAGAAATAACACTAAGGACAATACTGACTTTGACCTTTTTATACACTGTGCATATTCAAGAGCAGTGGATAGTCTGATAAAATATTCACTTTTACACCATCTTCAGATGTAGTGACACTCCTAGCAGTGTAGTATTTGTGTCTGAGTTTTAAACACTGATGTATGTCAGAGTAAGTTTCACTGTCATTAAAAATTCCAGTGCAAGTTGGTTCATGTCACACGGTCTTTTTCTCCCATTAGAAATATTTCAGAAGTGTCAGATTTTTTACTTTTGAGAGGGTGGATGGTCATTTTGGAGAATTGCTGCACATGACGGACATGATTCTTCAGTAGTAGTTCAGTTCTGGTAGTAAATATTTTCTACACCTGTAGACCAGGTTCTGGATAGACATATAGTACAGACACTTGTTGAGGTCAACAGTGGTTGATCAAATAGAGCAAATATGACCTGAGAAGCATCAATATAGAAATATCATATGTGACACTTTCATTTATAACTTATATAAGACATGATGAGACAATGCCTGACTTGACCAATTAGTCCACCTACAATGGATAAATTAAAACACATATTCAGGGTGTCTCAAGTTTGGCTGCTTTCACTGTGTGTGTATATATGTGTATATGTATGTGTGTGTTCATATATGTGTGTTTATGTGCTTGTGCATATATAAGTGTTCATGTGCATATAAATGTGTGTGTGTGCATATATAAGTGAGCATGTGTTTGTGTGTATATATATATATATATATATATATATATATATATATATATATGTATGTGTATGTGTGTCTATATGCATGTGAGTATATGTGTTTGCATATACCCACACAAATATATATACACATACACGTGGGGATATCTGTGCATATATATATATATAAAAATATGTGTACACATTTGAAGTAATATGAGAGGGGCTGCATAAAAACATTTTATTGGCAATAAAGCCTTTTAAAATGAAGAAATTTTCATTGTAATCTTTTGTGAGTTCAACCGGAAGACAAAGCCAAAGCAGTGGTTAAGGCTGGCGATTTCTGTGTGCATTCAGCTGGCTTTGATGCCAATCCATGTTGAACAAAACCATGTTCAGCTAATTACTGAAAAGCAAGCTGCAGGCGTCAGACTCGGCCAATTCTTTGAATATCAACCTATGGATAATGGAGTGAGAAATTGGAATCTGACTTTAGGCAAGGAACCTCAAAGTAGATCTGCCATCAGATGCAGCAAGCACATCATTACTGAAGACATCATCTTTTGGCAGAATGTTTGCCAGGAATTAAGCAAAACTCCCTATCTTCTATCATTTAGGAAATACCTCAAAGTCACTTTTGCTACAATCACTTCAATTGTTCTTTATTTTTTAACATGTCTTTACATGCCCGCAGCTTACAGACTTATCACGTTGAAACACCGGTTCATGTACAATCACCAAAGTTAAGCAATGGCAAGTCTGTTCAGTACTTAGATGCATGTCTGCTTGGGAATAACAGGTGTTGTAAGCTTGAATGTGCAGGTGGTATAGTGGACTTATGGCCATATCATGTTGAAACACTGGTTCTTGCAAGATAACCAAAGTTAAGCAATGTCAAGCCTGGTCAGTATCTAGATGAGTGACTGCTTCACAATACCATGTTTTGTAAGCTTGAATGTGCAGGAGGTAGAACTGAATGACACTGGTTCTTGCAAGATAACCAAAGTTAAGCAATGTCAAGCCTGGTCAGTATCTAGATGAGTGACTGCTTCACAATACCATGTTTTGTAAGCTTGAATGTGCAGGAGGTATAGCGAACTTATGGCCATATCGTATTGAAACACTGGTTCTTGCAAGATAACCAAAGTTAAGCAACGTCAAGCCTGGTCAGTCTAGATGAATCTAGATGAGTTTTGACTGAATGTGCAGGAGGTTCAACAATACCATGTTTTGTAACCAAAGTTAAGCAATGTCAAGCCTGGTCTTCTAGATGAGTGCATATGATATAATGGATGACAGTTTAGAATTGAAAATCAGAGAACCAAGTTCCAATTCCAGTAGGGTTCATTTTATTCACTTACATGCAAATATCCTTGGGAAAGGTATGCATCCCTCTCTTCTCCCCAACTATGGGTTAATTAGTAGGACTTGTATCAGTAAATTATTATGATCTTCAAAAAATTCTTACAATGTAAAACTATTTTCTGGCTTTAAATAACCTGCAAAAGGTTGATAAGCCATAAAAAACAAATGAATCTACATGCACACACTCCTACTTCTACATTTCTGTCATATATAACAAAATGGAAAAATAACTCCTATGGAATAATGTTTTGTTACTAGAAGAAAATTGTTCATATTATCAATGGTTTTATTGATGAATTAAGTCTTTTAAAGGGTGTTCCAATAACTTGCACTGATTTTAAATTAATTAAATTTAAGCGTCTAATGATTGTTTCTTTTTTTTTTTTCTTTCAGATTTAACAACATAAGTATTTGGCAATTTCAACCATAGAAAGATTAACAATCAAACAACATGTTAAGGTTATTGAAGCCTATTACGAAAATGGACATTCAAACAGAAATGCATTTCACACACTTCATGATTTTTTTTGGTCAACATCATTGACCATCTGATATATCTGGATTTTTGACCACATTCTCATGCACTGCAACAACGTTTTCAGCTGAATGACATAAACAAGCATGCAATGATGCTTTTACATCTGCCACCAACTCAGTTTGTTTGAATTTACAAACAATTTTTCCAATTGCTCTCTTGAAACTTTAACACATTGTTTGATTGTTAATCTTTCCATGATTGAAGTTATTGGACACACCCTTTATGTATGGGTGGAAAAAATACAGCAAAATTCTGGTTACAATTGTACTTTGATTATGTTAAAGATACAGGGACATTTTAAATTTAAATTTTAAAAGTTTTGAAGCATGTCAACATATCTTGATCATAGTACATATTTCCTTTCCTGACTAGATTAATGCTGATACAATGTGGAGTATTTAAAATCAGTAGTGATTTTGGAGAGAAAAATGGGACAGAAAGCTGAATTATGCATCTAGATATAAAAATTTTAAAATTTAAATTTAAACCTAAGTGTCTTTAATCATAAATATCTTTAATGTTTTCAATGTAAATTTGCAACCAGTCCTTGTATTTCTCTATTTCTCTCTCGTATATAAAGACCATCTCTAACCTTCCAACTTTCTGTCCTGGAGTAACAAGGTGCCTCACAGGTTTCATGTACAATTTAATTTTCAAGTCTTTTTTCACTGCTCTTTTGGCTTGTCATAGAGGAAACTCCTTTCTCACATGCCAAAAGTTTTATGGATTGAGTTGGATTTTTTTAATTGATCTTTTTAGCTCTGAGTTGAAATGATGATCCCTCTTCCTGTCGTGACCTCCTGATCCAGTTTTACTTTCTACTGTTCCTTCTTCTGGTTCTTGAATAGACTTTGAAACCAGAGTATGAATATTGATACCATTACTGAAGGCTTGAATGATCTTTTTCCTCTCACTATTGCTCATTTGGGAAGACATTGGGGCTGACACAAAATGATTTTAACCTGTTCCTTTTCTAGCTGAATAACTCAAAGGGTTTTTCAGTGTTTCTTATGATAAATGGTGTCAAGATGGCTAAACATCTTATCTGAAAACCTGGAAAAAAAAAACTCAATTAATTTAGTAGTTTTTTTCAATATTAAACATTTTGTGGGATGGACAATTATTGCATGCTGTTACACAACTTGGACAATTTTGCTGTTGCATCCAGTATATATATATATATATATATATATATATATATCATCTTATACATACACACATATATATATGTCATCTTAAGCAGACACACATATATATCAACTTACACACACACACACACACACACATATATATCAACTTACATACATATATCATCTTACACACACATTTATATATCAACTTACATACACACATATATATCCTCTTACGCACACACACACACACACATATATATATATATATTTGTTTGAATAAAAACAGACCACTTTAAGGTTCCATGTAATAAGTTATTTCACCACAACCCCTTTAACAGGGCTCTGGATCATGAAAAAAAAAAAAAATTTTTTTTTCATTTCAACCTTTGGAAGTAAAGTCTGATGATCCAGAACCCTGTTAAAGGGGTTATGGTGGAATAACTTATTACATGGAACCTTAATGTGGTCTGTTTTTATTCAAACATATCTGCTCTGAATTTTACATTGAGCTCTCCGGATATCATCCTCCTTGGGTCTACCCATGCGGATTACCTAGTTTTGCATAAACTATATATATATATATATATATATGAAAAACACTTTCCCAAAAATATATACAGAATTTAGTGCACTTGAAACAATGTCTTACTCAAGCAGAAAACATATAAAGCTTTCATAAGGTTGAGGCAAAAATGTTTCTTTATTCAATGGACAGAAATCTTTATTCTTATAAATTCATAGCATTATTATTCAATGGTCAAAATATTTTCCTTGGTTTTCTATGGCTTTGGACCACTGCTCAGTTAAAATGCTACATTCCATTATAAGAGATCATTCCATCATAAGAGATCAATTCTTACGGTAATTTCTTTTCTATATTTTGCAATTTTTAGAACCACTAACCAGACAAAATGTCTTGCATAGAATGAAACAGATGTTAGCCTGAAAGTGACAAGTTTAGTGAATATATTATATATAGAACTCTTCATCCCAGTCCTATCATTTTAACATTATACAGACAATGTTGAGATTCCAGCATTGATAATAATTCTAACACCTTCTGTCCTCAGTTAAAGAAAAAAAAACCAAGATTGTATGGTCATATCACAAAATCTGATTGACTCTCCAAAATGATCTTCAGGGAAACAGTGCAAGTGGGGGTTAAGGAGATGAGGCAGACAGCAAAAGAAGTAGACAAATGATAGCTTTACTAAAAATCATGGCTGCTTGAAAACCCAACACTACTAAACCTGTAAAAAATACCCCATAAATACTAATAGGGTTAAGGAACATTATTTACATATATACATATGGTCTAATGAACAGAGCTTATATTGTTTCAAACCAGAATTACAGACCCATAAAATTTCTATTTATTGATACTTGTTTCAAAAAATCCTTTTGGCTACATGTATAAATCTTTAATATGTATTATTATAGATCCTGAAGATATTAGATGCCCACTCCTCAGCTTAATGGATCTGTTCTAAACAGTAACAGTAGCAGGCTTGTCTCCTTTCCTGCCAAAGTGGATTTAACCTTTAGGGATTATTTAAGTATATTGAAATTTCTCCTCAGTATGATTTTTCCTATTGCCTGATGAAGTGCTGTCACGCAATTTATTGATCAAGATCCTGTTTTGTCAATAAGGATCAATTTTTAGAGCCATGTCTTTTTGCCATTTATAGTGATGTTTTTCCACCAAAATGAAATATGTGATCCAAAAATTACAGTCTGTTATTTGTACACACCATCAATTTTTGCCACTTCTTTACATTTCAAGATTGAGAATTTGGGGTGAGGGCAGAGTCTTTCTCTCTTTTTGGTTACAGTATCCAGTTTTCTCAAAAGGTCCCCCAGCATAAGTACTAATGAAGCTTAATATTATTTAACTCCATTGATAGAATGAAAATTAGCAATTTCAGCATGATTTCATTGTAAAATACTTCATATAATGTATTTTTCAAAAAACTTTAATACAACAGAGGGACACCACATAAGAGATGGAGAGATTAACCTAAAAAGGGCCTTTGTTTCTTGCAGAATTGCATACCACTCATAGGAAACAAAGTTTGCTGATATTGAACCCTCTCCCTCTGGGAGCAAAACTGTAAAATAAATTAAGATTTCTAATAATTACCCTGTATTTATTGATGCTGATTACAACAAATCCTTTTAGCTACCTGTATATATATCCTTTATTATGTATTATTATAAGGATGAAGTGATTTGCCAATCAGATATATAAACACAGCAATAGAGAACAAATGCCATTTGCTTCTGCAATTGTTTCCTTATGATTAACTGGATTGTCTGAAAATTATCTAATAACTAAACAAGCATATTAAGGAATTAGGCTTAATTGTCTTCCGAACTGCATCTGAACTGGCCTGTCATTATCTTGATCGTATTTTAAACAATCATTAAACTTAAATTCTATACATACATCACTGTACACCATTTATACTGAAAGAAATAAAGTTATGTAACAAGTGTTGATACTTGAATCTGCCATCATTGCATAATGAAAGGTTCAAATATTACCACTTGTTATATTATTTTATATTCAGTGCTGTTCATTTTGTTGCTGGTGTTATGTTGACCTGCAAACAGATATTGAATGACAGAAGAAAACAACAAAGACTGGAGTAAGAAATATATTGTAAAGTTTATTTTTATTAAAGAAAATACATCATTCATATGATATAATAATTTATTAGCCATATTTGCTTGCCCACACAATATCTCTAAAATTTTTAAATAAATTTCAGTGGCATTCTGTGAAAAAATAGACCATGGGCCACAGAATAATTGATTAAATTTTGATGTGATTCACAAATTTTATTATTATTGATATTTTAAATATGTAGACAGTGGGCTGAAATGTGTGAAAAAATCAAAACTTAGAGTTACCTCCTCTTTGTATCTCTATGGGTGTATGGCCAAGTGATTAGAATGTTTGCTTTCTTGCCCTGAGACACAGGTTTGAATTTCATCATGATCAATTTATGAAAATGACTTCCTGTTGTTATTGGCATGGTGAGAGGATTCCAGTGTATGGCACCTTTGGAAAATACCTGGATAGCATACCACAATAGTGTTTATTCATAGTAGCAATTATTCCAAGTCCCCATGGAAGGAATGTGTTTGGAATTTGAGTTGGCATCTTTCTATTTTAAAAAAAACAAACTTTTAACACATTATTTCAATTCCTAAATAAGCAACATTCCTTTCATGGGAGCTTGGAATAAATGCTACTATTATAGAGGCATCACACAACTATATCTTAAAAGACAAACATGAAAAGAAATTAACAACACTCAGCAACAAATCCCTTGAAAATGACTAAAGAAGTGAGCAAAAGTGCTTGGGAAAATTTCTACATGCCCTTATTCACACCAAACAGAAAAATGTAAGAATTTTTGAAAACAGAAATAAAAAAAATCCATCAAATTTTCCTTGGTTGTCATATTCAACAAAACATATTTGAAAGAAAATTTGCTGCCCATATATATATATATATATATATATATATATATGTGTGTGTGTGCAGGTATGTAGAAAAATAGGAAAGAACATGTTAGGTAAATAATCTGGAGTTCTTTAGTATTTTTTTTTTTTTAAAAACAGTGCTCCATACAGAAGTAGAGCTTAAATTATAATTATTTTTTAAAAAAATATGATTCCTTCACTACATAAGAGTTCTCATGTTTCAAAAACAAGAGCCGAAACCCTCAATATAATTATTAAAATTAAATTGAATTAAAGTAACAGGTTTCATCCTCAAGTGAAAAGCGATATATATATATATATATATATATATATATATATATAATGTTTTAAAAATAGGATATATAATCCCAACAAGGTTCTTAAAATCTTTGACAATTGGAAACATTCATGAAAGTAGATTTGTTTAGAAATATATCTGATAATACATTTCAACATTTAAGACTTCATCAATCTGAAAATAATATGCATTCATGTGTATTTCTGTGTATGCTTAAATAATGAAATCTGAGTACTTCTACCCTAAGGTGGTGTTTCTCATGATGAAAGAAGAAAAAAAAAATAGTGACTTTTGAAATTATATATATATATATATATATATATATATATATATATATATAACGTCATCTACAGACAGACTGTTTCGCTGTTTCACAGCTCATCAGTGTGGCTAGACATCTGGTTGCTTCTAGCTAGGATCGAAACCCGACTGAATTGGTGTCAGTCAGAGATTCTACCTCTAAGCCGTCGGTGCACGGCAGGGATGAAGGTGGATTTTAGCATATTTATTTTTAGAAACATGCCCAGTGACCGACAGTGACTCAATTCGCTTTTTGCAAAGAGTCTCGCTATATTAGCTATAATAGTCACTGTTTACAAACCCACACCTCCTCCCCAGAGAGCTCAACTGAAATTAATTTTTCAGGAGCCAATATAACACACACATATATATATATATATATATATATAATGTGTGTGTTTGCATCTTATAATGGACTTCATCCTTACATTTAATAATTTACTTGAATTTGCATTTGAATAATTGCTTCATATGAAAATTCAACATTTACTAATTTGTGCAACCAATATTCAAATAATGAATTTTGCCAAGAAATAATTTTTTTCTCACTGAAGTGTTTTCTACTTGTCAATGACTGATTTCCTATATGAGAGTGAATGCTGGGCAATCTCAGCACATATGAAGAAGAAATTTGAAGCAAAAGAAATGTGACAACAACAAAGATTAGGACAATAGTTCAAATTTAGTGTAAATAATAAGTCTACATCCCAGAAATTCAGAGAGAAAGAAATGCAGTTCTACAGAAGGATCCTGAGAATACCATGGACATGAACATATGAGCAACAATGTAGTTTTAGAGAAAATGGAAGCAAAAAAGGGGGACTTAGAATCAAAAAAAGATAGTTAAGTTCTAGGGAACATAAAGAGGAAAGAGGGCTTGGAAAATATGACATTCATAGGATATATTGAAAGTAAGAGGGAGAGAGGAAAACAGCACATCACCTATCTAACAAGCTTGTGTAAATGGTTAGCAGAACACGGTTTACGAAAGACAACAAAAGGACAAAATTTACTAAGAGATACAAAGATAGGAAATTGTGGAGAGCTGTAATCGCTAGCGTTCAGAAGAGACACTACACATAGAAGAATTAATTGCCAAGGTATCCAGAACTTCTTAGGTGACTATGGCAACAAAACATTCTCTTGTAGTGGGAAGAAAGAGGTCAAGGCTGAATAGGTTTAATTTATTTGCATCTTGAGGGTATTGAGGAAAATTGAAATTCAAATTCTGTAGCTAGAATTTTATAACAATTTGCCGTGGAATATCTGGAGGCACTGAATCATCTGGAGTAGTAAAATCACTGTCAGAATATCAGATAATTTTGTTTATTGCACTTTTCAGATATTACAAATTAATTTCTTTTTTCTTTTTTTCTAAAAGTTCAAGCCTTGCAGTTTTGAAATTGATGTTACTTGGCAGAACTGAAATCATTAACTTGTCAAGATAATGTTTAGATTTTAATTTGTTCCGAAACCATTTCTATTTTATAGAAATTAGAAAACAAAAATATTTCATCTGAAGTTCAGAGAGAATGCACTTTCATTATTCCATAAATTATTTCAATTAATTATGAAATAATGAGAGCATATCGTATAATATTTAATAATTTATATATTATGAAATGGATTAATTCCGGCAACAATTTAATATTTTTTTGTTTATACGTTATTTTTACAGATATAATTTATTTAAGTAAATACTCTGTTTTTTGTGGTTGAATGGTTAACGGCACATCAGATGAAATGAGGGTTCCCTATTAAGGGTTACAGGTTCGATTCCTATTGAAGAAGCACATATTTTCTACAAAATTTCTCAAACATTCAGACCAGTAAATGTAATTAATACTGTTTAATTAAAAAACAGAGCATTTACTTAAAAAAATTATATCTATAAAAATGACATAGAAACAGAAAATATATTAAAATAAGCATGGAATTTAATCCATTTCATATGTTGTCATTGTTTACATTAAGAGATATTTTGTGAGCAGATATGATCGATCAAGAAAAATCGTTGAAGGTATATGCTTATAAACAGTAATTCGAACTTTGCTAACTAGATGCTTCTTTAAGCCTAACAAGAACCATCATTTGATTTCACATGCTGGATAGTTAACAGCATGTCAGATCAAATGATGGTTCTGTTTGGGGTTAAAGGTTCGATTTTCTTTGCAAAAGCACATATTTTCTACAAAATTTCTCAAACATCCAGGCCAGTAAATGTAATAATGTGTAATTAAAAAACAGAGCATTTACTTAAATAAATTATATCTATAAAAAGATGTATAAACAGAAAATATATTAATAATTTGTCTTATTTATGAAAACATTTTCTTTGTCAAATCCCTGTCATCTTGATCTGTGAACTGTTTCCATTGAAATAAAAACAGAATTTAATAAAAAGAACTTCTGAATGTGATAAATATTTCTGTTATATCACCAGAAGAAGATTGGATAATGTACCAGTCAAAACTATGAGCAATCTTTATTTCCATGTGTATCAGACTGTTAATTCACATTACTTATTTCGTTTTTTAAGAGTTTAAGTTATTATACACCTTTTTAGCCTGATATAACCCCCACAAGGGACCAAGCATGCTGGGGGATAGGAGTTTTTAATCCAGACACCACAAATACTGTGTCTGAAGTAGACAGTAAACTCGAGCACCTTATTTTATTTTGTAAGAATTTCAGTCATTGTGCACTTTTTTTTTTCAGGCTAATACATACCCCACAAGTATCCGATCTGCTGGGGGGGGGAGAGTTTTTAATCCAGACACCTTCTCTAGATAGATTGCCAGCCATGCTTCTGTATGTCCATGAGCTGAGAATTTGTAACTGTATACTAGCACATCTGTCAACAGCTTCTGAACAGTTTTGTCTACCCAATTTTATTCACAAGCCTTGAGCTAATTTGTGGTATTGTTTTCAGACACTGCTCAATTATGCTGCATGCTGGGATTGTCTACTTAGGATGAACATATTAAAATGTTACCTCGACTTATTGACCATGTTTAGATTCAAATCCAGTTTTCATAATTGGAACACCCACATGCTAACATGCATCATTAAACAATGGAAATCAAGATATTAGTGTAAATAATTCTACAAGAAAAGCAATTTCAAAATTCAATTCCATGTATGTTATTGTTATAAACTAGAGATTAAGAAAAATGTGTTAAATAATGGGGCATTTACCACAGAGTTTTCATTACATTATAACTACCATATAATCCTGTAAAATATGTCAGCTGTGTGATAACTTAAGGAATAGCAATAAACCCAGTAGAAACTGCTTTCATCAGAAAATATCAACATATTTTTGTCATAAGATCAAGCACTCAGTGATGTTACAAGCTCACAAAAAAGTTTGTATTCTTCTTCTTCATTGTACTGTGTTCCTTCAGGGTATAGGCAATCATGGCTCTCCACAATTTCCTGCCCTTTGTTGCCCTAAATAAATTTTACCTTTTTTCTATCTATCTCTTAATCCCTGTTTCCCCAATCATTTACTCAAGCTCACTGGGTAGGTTATGCACTGCTTTCCTCTTGCCTTCAATATGTCCTTGTGAGTGTTATATTTTCTAAGGCCTCTTTCTTCAGTATTTCAACTATCTTTTTCTGATGTTAAGTATAAGTGTCCTTTTTGTTTCCATTTTCTCTAAAAGTCCATCATTACTCACATTTTTGGTCTATGGTATTCTCAGCATCCTTCTGTAGAACCACATTTCTGTTACTTCAATTCTCTTCTTCATCTGTGAGGAGATTTTTCAATATTTATTGCCATGTAGGAGGACTGATATTACATAACTGTTCAGTACTCTTTTCTTTATCAGTTGTTTTTGCAATGTATTTTTTGTTTATCACCACAGAATATTATATCTTATTTGGGCAGCTCTGGTGGACCTAATGGTTAACAATATAAGAAAAAGGAATTGATGAGCTGCATTCAAATACCAGCTGATACGCTTTTTTATGCTAATGTTCACCCAACAGAAAGCTCAAGAGCCACTCAAGATAGAGGTTTACTGTATGGAAGTCAGCCAAAGTGCTCCTGTGTTGCATTCTGCTTTTGTGAGAAAAAAAGGTTTTTTCTCTGAATGAAGCCGGTATTGTAGGTCAGTGACTATTCAAATCCATTTCCCTTTTGACCAATCATAAATAGCAGTATACGTTGACGAGGAGACTGCTTTAAAGAACTTGCAAATCCATTTCCCTCCTGACCATTTTTAAAGTGTAGTCAGTTGAGTAAACTGCTTTAAAAACTGTTGATTTTTCTACCATGAGTTGGTAGTGAATGTCCCTTAGGTGGCTAAGAGTGAGTCAAGTGAACTTCATGACTTTTAATCTTCACATATTCAAGTTATGTGTCAATCATTATCTATCCTCCTTATCCTTATAATCTTTCCTTTCTGCCACCTCCTTTTTTTATTCATATCACATATTCATCATTATCATTTCAACTGTAACCCTCTACTTTGAGTGTCTCACAAACCTTTTATTGAGAGACATTTAGTTGAAAAAGAATAAAAGGAAGTGGGTATTCAAGGTATATTTTGGGGTAGGATAATATAGCAAATATATTGGAATTTCTTTAAGCAAGAGATTAATAATAAATATATAAACAATTACATACAATTAACAGCAACAGTATATTTTTATTGCTTGAGTAAACTAAATGAAAAGAATACAGAAGCGGGAGGGGAATTAGAATATGTCAAGATGTCCATTTTCTATGTATATAGGTGTGAAGTTCCTATGAAAGATCTCCTTAATTATTTTTCTCATATTTTCTCAAATTCAGTAACCCTTTGCATCTTAGTGGCTTTATTGCCTTGCTTTCAAATGAAATGATTTAAAAAACAAAAAAAAAAGCAGTTATTGTTACCATCATTGAATTAGCCTGAATGTAAATAATGATAATTCCTCATTCCAGAAATTCAGACAGAAATACATTTGATTTGTATTGCTAAGAGAAAGTAATGTCTTTTTTTATGACTGGACATAAGATCTTTATTTTCAGAAAACCAATTTAATACAGATTTATCCAATTTAGCACTTTATCTCATTTTGAATTGCATTAACAAAGAAATATGTGAAGAAATGGCTGGACAGTAATTAAGTAACACTGAATTTCAACTGATCAAATAATATGATAGCTTTTATGAAATATATTTCAGTAAACACTGAATAAGCAGAAATGTATTACTCTTATCAGCAAGAATATATGTGACCAAATATCTTAATGGTAGATAATAACAAAGATAAACCAGAATGAAATCTGATAAATACTGAGCTTTTAGATATAAATATCTGTAACAAAGATGGTTTCTTGCCACTTGGGACAAGAATGTAAGCAGCCATCTTTGGCAGCAATCTAGATTTAGTATCAAATTATATAGATTTTAAAGAAATAATGGATTAGATGATGCATTGATTGATACAGTATTGATACATTGGTTTAGCTATTTTTAATCATTATATTTCAATATCAGATTTTTTTACCCCTCTTTTTTGTTGTGAATTGTTTGTTTTTTGTCATGAATGTCATTTTAATATGTCTACTTTTATTTCTCTAATATATTTATTACTTCAAATGTTATTATAATGAATACATATATTTGAAATAGATGCGCCATTCTTATTGTGTGTATTACATTTATACGTGTATTCATTATAATAACATTTGAAGTAATAAATATATTAGAGTAATAAAAGTAGACATATTAAAAGGACATTCAGGACAAAAAACAAACAATTCATAACAAAAAGATGGGGGTGGGAAATATCTAATGATTAAAAACAGCTAAACCAATATATCAATTCTCTCTGATCAGAGCATAAATCAAAGACAAAAAAAAAGCATTCACAGTGACTAAAAAAAATATACAACCTCAGACTAATGTTATATATACATAAAAGCTAATTATCTTTAAGTCCACCAACCATTCATTCTGTTTACAGAGAGATGGTCTGTAGGATTTGATTTATACTGAATTCCAAAACCTTCAAATTATACTTTGACATGTTCTCAGCGATGAGGAAGGCTAATACTGATTATCACATGGTGGTTTTGGAATCAGTATATACATTAAGTCCTGCCAACAATCTCTCTGTCCAGTCTGTTCTTAATGCACTTTCCAGTATTGATATTCCTTACTTTTTGTTTGGGATAAAGTGGAACATCAACATGTTGATGATAATATTATTCTCTCTACATGTGCTACCTGTTTTAGTTGTTGTAACTGTTGAATGTCAAGTGATGTGGTTTCTGTTATTTTGTACAGTTCTTTGTGATTCTGTAACACCAGTCCACAAGGTGCAATGAAGGCTTAGTGGCTTTATTGCCTTGTTTGGGGGTTAAATGATTAAAAAAAAAAGGTTTACCACTAATTTTAGCCTTGTGCAAAGGAGTACTTAGGCCAAAATGAGTCATGTGCTGATGAATAAAATTTGGCTTAGTTTTGGATAAAAGATAACAGGGTAAATAAAACATGAATTTACGGTGTAACCCGGATATAAGAGAAACCCGGATATAAGAGAGATTTTCTCTGGTCCCAAATTAGAGCCTGTGTTTATACAGTGTAACCCGGATATAAGAGAAACTATCTCTGGTCCCAAATTAGAGCCTGTGTTAATGTATATAAACTTGACCAAACCCGGATATAAGAGAAACCCGGATATAAGAGACTTCGTCTCCGGTCCCGACAACTCTCTTATATCCGGGTTACACTGTATTTCTATCAAAAGCAAAGTTGTTTAGAGAAAGACATTTTTGAGAAAATTGTTTTTGTAAAAATAGGTATAGCTTTCTAAAGAAGAATATTCTAGGGATGGTCTTAGTTCATAAAAAAAGTGATGTAATGGAATAACCTGTCACCCCCATGAGTAACTACATTAAAGGCAGTTACTACTTATAGTGTAATTTACTCATGGGGGTGATAGGTTATTCCATTACATCACCTCACCCAAAGTTGAAATTTTCCTCTAGAAAATTTAGCTTTCTAATACTTTCTTTTTTGGTTCTGGATTTAACCACAGTGGGGTTTTCTTTTCCTTGTACTCTTTCAAGGCAAATAACATTGCATTCCTACAGGCAAAGCTGGTGTATGATCGCGATGTTACTCGCCTTGAAAGAGTACAAGGAAAAGAAAACCCCAGTGTGGTTAAATCCAGAACCAAAAAAGAGAAAGTATTAGAAAACTAAATTTTCTAGAGGAAACTTTCAGCTCAGGGGGAGGTGATGTAATAGAATAACCTGTCACACCCATGAGTAATTAGACTATAGGTAGTAACTTCCTATAAGTATCTGTAAGTCAACAAAATATGGAGTCTAGTTGCGACCTGTTCCAGCTACACTGTCGAACTCTCTACCTTCGGGCAGAGAGGAACCCAAACGGCTCTGCCTTCGGGCAAAGTTGCGTTCGGGGAGGTAGACTGCCTCTGAACCCATTTATACGAGTTCAAAAGGAAATATTTTTGGCCTAGCCAATGGGCTCGGAGAACCCACGTTAAACCAGCCTTGTGCCACATGCAACCCTCGTGGGGGGGGTAGCTAAATATACTAGTCTGTTGAGTAAGACTCAGATTTATGTGAGAACTACCGACCTTCCAATAGTAGCAATCTCTACTGGATTGACTTGCGACAACCTTGTGCATAACTGTTACCTTTATTCTTATTATACTGGTTTTTTACAATAAATCTTTACTTGTTTTATCCACCTTGTTTTTCAAGTATATATTCCTATTAGCACGGAATATAACAAAAAGAAATAGTTTCAACTCATTAGGCAGTTTTTGGTGGTGTAAGACTTTGGTCAGATGTTGTGTCTGGAGGTAAAATAGGTATATTTTCTCTTTGGTGGCCTGTGAAAGAGAGAGGCGTTAAAACAAATGCATCAACTATATCTCTCATGAAGAATTATCATTATTATACACTGATTTGAACTAGGGCCTTCATCCTAGTTATTAAAGCCTCAACATTTCAGCTATTGTAATCTCTGACCTTCTTTAGGTGTCTGTGATAATTGGTAACCTTTTATAAATTTTGAACTGAGTCTTTTTTTTTTTTTTTTTTTAATACACAGGGGAAAATGTTCTCATTGTCTGATAAATATCAAGAGGGATAACTCATATGACTTAATTTTTGGTTAATGTATTCCTTGTACTCTTTCTTCTCTCTTCCATTGAACTGAGATATTTGACTTTTTTTCATTACCTAAACAGAGGAGGGGGAGTGCAACACTGAAATTTGAAGGCACATTTGGATATCAAGATACCTTCCAAAAGCCAAGCAAAATATAAAGAAACAGAAATTTCATTAGAAACAAAGGAAAGAGTACTGAACTGTTACATGATATCTGTCTTCCTACATGTCACTGAATGCTGAACAATCTCCTCACAGATGAAGAAGAGACTTGAAGCAACAGAAATATGGTTCTACAGAATGATGCTGAGAATACCATAGACCGAACATGTGGGGAATGAGGAAGTTTTAGAGAAAATGGGAACAAATAGGACACCTATAGTTAACATCAGGAAGAGGTAGTTGAAATTTCTGGAGTACATAATTGTTGTAACCTAGAGAAGGTTTTTGAATACAATAATCAAACAAAGGTTGGTAATGAATGATAATACTTAGGAAATGAACAACACATATAAGATTCACCAGCAGCACATAGATGTAGTAGTCAAGTGCTAGAAGTGAGTCAAGTGAATTCCACAATAAATCTCCAACTGCAGACCAACATACAGTATTTACTACTGTATTTATGTGAATGGGGACATACCCATTATCATCCGTAGGTATGCTACAACAATAATGAGGAAAGTGAACTTTGAAAATTTGATATTCACAGGATAGACTGAAGGCATAGAAGGTTGAAGGAAAACAATACATAACCTACCCAGTGAGCTAATGTAAATGGATGGTGGAACAAGGCTAAAGAGAAATAACAAAGACAAAATTTATTAAGAGTTACAAAGAACAGGAAGTTATGGAGAATCATGAACACCAATGTCATGAAGGGACACAGTGTATAGAATAACTCAGAGATTGAACTCTTGACTGCTAGGTAATTAGATTCACTTAACTAGATTCCATACAGTTATTCCACATTCATTGTTTGGCCTGATACAAAACAAAATTAAGCATATATGAATTCCAAATAAGTGGGAAAATAAAGTTGATGTTGTATGCTATAAAATATGGTCCTTTAAACTGAGTTGAATTCATGCAACAATATATCAGCACTCAGACATTCAAGAATAATGAACAAAAATGTTGTACTTTGTACTGGTTTCCTGCTCTGCAGGATAATCTTTTATTGTATCACGCACATTGGAAATTCAGATTGATTTCCTACCAGGGAGTCTTTCATCATCATTTATGTTTGATAGGACAGGTGGTTACACTTTGTAAATGTTCATTGTGGGAGGTATATTTCATCTCGTGTTGTTTATTAGAACTACTCAGTTGGAACAAATGTTTACAGCATTTTTAAGCAAATCTCAAAGACAATACTTAAATATTTGTATATTCAACCACATATATGCCACTACTTTTCAATATCATTGAAGCAACTTCATGATTCCACTCACCCAGAATTTGGCATCTCAGTCATGAACTAGTTTAAATGCTTTTGACAGGTGTCCACAGAACTGGAGTTCTTCCCATTTAAGGGAATTTTAGGGATTGAAATATATGGTAATCCTAAAGTCAGGTGAGACTGGTGGGTGAAGAAGGACATTCCAATCAAGCTGTACCAATTTCTGGCAGGTTTGTAAAAGGATGTGACATCTGACATTGTCTTGATGGAAGATGACACTGTTCCAGTTGCCAAATTCTAGATGTTTTTTATTGATTCTTTATCAGAGAAATTAATTATTCCAAGAGAAAATTGTTTTCTCAAATTATTTCTTTTACTTTTTTTTTTCTTTTTTTTTTTTCAAAGGCACTTATTTTTTCCTTAAATATTATCATAATAAGATTCACCTTAACTATTTAGGTCTAGGATATTTTTACTTTTAATATATATTATTAAAATATCTTGTCAAGCACTCCTGAAGAGTCATTGTTTTCATTAGTATCTCCAAATTATCTTGAATCACTATTCAATTTCCCACCAGAGTAAGAAGACCCAGAATAAAGGAATTTATTGTTAAAGATATCTTTTCATATTCCTGTTAATACAATTGTACAGAGAAGAGCAGTTAGAAGAAAAGTCTCTGATCAAGAATGTTGGTTAACTGTCTCTAGCCACCAAGTAATTGTGAGTTCAGCTCTTGAGTTAGAGAGTGAAAATCATATACTCTGGTTGAATTGGATAAAAAAGAAAACTTGGTATCTTCAACTATATTGTATGTCCCTTCAGTCATGGGAGATCATGGCTCACCATAATGTCTTTTGCAGCTCTAAGTAATGTTTACCTTTCTGCTATCTCTCCTAATCCCTGTTCCGCCAACCATTTACACAAACTCATTAGATTGCTTATTCACTGCTTTTCTCTGTTCCTCTTGACTTTAACATATCCTGTGAGTGCCAAATTCTCTCCAAGCACCTCTTTCTTCATTATGTTTCCTAGAAATTTTATCTGTCTCTTTCTGATTCTTGTTTTCATTTTCTCTAAGACTTTGTCATTGCTCACATATTTGGTCCATGGTATACTCAGCATCCTACTGTAGAACCAACCACATATTTGTTGCATCAAGTCTGTTCTTCATCTATGAGGAAATTGTCCAGCATTCACTGCCATATTTTTTTAATCATTTTACCCCATGAAAAGCAATAAAGCCACTAGGACACAAGGGGTTATGGAGTGTTAGAGAACATGTGAAAAACTACTATTAAGGAGAGAACAAGAATTCAGAAGACAGAAGATAAATATGTAAGATGGATTCTGGAGAGAAAAATTGTCTAAAAGGACATAGTGAACCAACTTTCTAAGCTGCAGACTTAACAATTAATTCAATATATTCTTTCCACTTCATGTCTGCTGAAAATGTCAGTCTGAAAAGGTTCAGTAACTCACTCTCCTGGAATTTATCATCAACCATGATGATGGATGTTAAAAAGGGTTCTCTCAGACAAATAGAGCAGTTTTGTTTTTGAGCCATTAAATTATCAAGCCATTCTTTGCCCCATTTAACAACAGATTGTAAGTTATTTTTTATATATAGATGGACTGATATTATATAACAGTTCAGTGCTCTTTTCTTTGTTTTTAAGAAAATTTTTCTGTTTCTTAATACTTTGGTTAGTTTTGGGAAGGCATCTTTCACTATCCCAATGCACCTTCAGATTTTGGTATTGCATTTTATATCCTCTTCTCAAATGCCACTTTTCTATTTTAAATTTTTGTATTTGGTTGATTCTGACATCTCTAATTTGTAGTTTGTATCTTAGGCTGTTGCTTTTGCATAAATTCCTTCTTCTTACGATTGATGTTTTTGGCTCTTGTTTCTCACTTTCTTTTGCTACCATCTGTAGGAGTTCCTGTAGTTTCTTTTCTCTGCTATTAACACTGTGTCATCTGTTGTTAAGATTCTGGCTACCAATAATGAATCCTGGTATAACTTCTAATTCTTACAGTAGCTCTAACAGACCTATCTTAGCACTATGATTTATTGACTAATCATAAGAACATTTCATGTTTTTCTATGTTGTCCACCTTTGTACACTTTAATTTTTTTTATTTTAACATAGTCTCTCTCTCACAGAACATTAAAGACAAGTATGGCAGAGAGAAACAGTGAGTAATCTATCTGTCCTGTGCAAATAGATGGCAGAGCTTAGAGCTACAAAGAATAGAGAGCCATGATCACTCACTTCCTGACAAAAAAACAAAGAGAAACAATACAAGTTCATTGATTGTCAACCAGTATTTCTTTGCTGTTTATCCAAGTGAAAAATGTAAGACAAGTTTAGATATTTAATATGGAGTTTCTACCTTCTTCTTTTATGTGCCATTTAGGATGTTGGTGATTATGGCTCTCCACAATTTCCTGTCCTTTGTAGCTCTTAATAAATTTTGTCTTTTTGTTACTTCCCCTAAACCTACTTCCATCATCAATTTACTGAAGCTAAATAAGTTATACATTGTTTCTCTCTGTCCTTCCTGCCTTCAATCTGTCCTGTGAGTACTAGATTTTCCAAGCCCTCTTTCCTCATTATGTGCCATAGAAATTTCAACTATCTCTTCCTGATGTTAAATATAATTTTCCTTTTTGTTTCCGTTTTCTCTAAAACTTCATCATTGCTCATATGTTCAGTCCATGGTATTCTCAGCATCCTGCTGTAGGACCACATTTCTGCTACCTTAAGTTTCCTCTTCATCTGCCATACACAAGGACTGATATTACATAACAGTAACAATCTCATTTCTTTGTTTCTAACAATTTTTTCAGTTTCTTACATAATACATTACAGGTGAGTTATTTAATGTGAACTTTACAAAAATATATACTCAAGATAATCTAGTTAAATTATAGACATCAGCAAATTCCCTGATCTACCATTTAAATGCAACTGTTTGAAAACTCAATACAACTTGAAGATAGCCAATAATATCCAGGAAGCATTTTAAAGTGCAAATCAAGCAGAAAGGATCAATATTTTTTATAGCAATGGTTACAATGAATAACGATGTGTGGGTGGTCAAACAGATCATGGCAGTGTGAGTGGAATCTGTGAGACAAATTCACTCACCAGCTGGGATGATTTTCATTCCTTTCTCACTAATGCTTTGGGGAAAGGCACAAATCCTTTTTCTCGCCCTCTCAGTTGACTGATTGAAAAGCCAGGTATGTTTAGCTTTCTAAAAGCCTTCATTAGCAAGTAACAGTTTAAATTCAAAACTCTTTCCTAAGAATAAAGCACAGTTTGCAAACAGTTTAAAAGAGAGAAATGATTGTCTTTGTACTTAATGAACATGGATGACAAGAAGATGAGATAAGAAAAAGTGGAAATAATTCTCCATCTCAGCTTATCTTCCTTGTACTTCATCCAGTAAATTAATTCCAAGAGAGTTGGAGGAGTTGTAAGATTGTGTGTTATTTTAGATTTTAAATTGTTCGTTCAAGAAACAAAAGCCAAGAGATGCAAACAGGAATGATGTGAGCCTGTGGGGGTTTGTTATTTGCCCAGAATGAACCACATACAAGATCATTAAAGAAAACAAACATTCTCATAAAAAAAAAAATAAAAATAAAAAAGATGTTATCTCAGAAATGAAGAATAATATTGGAACCCTGCCATTGATCCAATGTGCTTTGTGGAGAGCAAAGAATTAGGTCAGTCTCTAGTACTTTGGTGAATTAAAGTCATGATTTTCATTGACATTCTGAGATATTACACAAGTAGTGCATCAAGATAGTATGCAATTGATTTTTCCTTTTTCTTCATTTCTTTTCTTCTTTTCTTTCTTTTTTCCTTTTTTCTCTCATTTTCCTTTTTGGTACTTAGATTATATTTACAAAACTTGCCATAATGGGACAATGCACTAAACACATTTGGTACAGATTATTTGCTTTGCAGGATCAGTGGAAAAAGGAAACTGAAATTTGTTGTTTTTTCTTTATCAGTGTATCAACTTCAATGGATTATTTAATGCCAAAATCTAAATATTTAGTACGCAATTTTATAGCTGAAAAAATTTTATTTTTCAATTTTTGAAGATAGTTATGATTTAGTGATACAAAGTCTTACTAATTAACCCATAGCTGGGGATAGAAGTGGTGCATTCATATCTTTCCAAGGGCTATTTGTACATAAGCAAATATAACATAGCTGACTGGAATTAGAACTCGCCTCTCTGATTAACAATTCTAAGCCATTATCCATTACACCACCCACAAGTACAACACCTGGTATTCCCAAGTGGTCACCCACCTAAGTACTAACCAGGTTTGATGTTGCCTAACTTTGGTGAACATACAGGAACCAGTGTTTCAACATGATGTGTTCACAAACCTCTGAAATTTTGTAATACTTCATACAGCATTTCGCATTTTTAATGTGATGTGCAAATATCTAAGCTTGGTAGAGTTTTAGCAAACAATTTGTTAAATTTATTATTACTTAACTAGTACCCATAAAATACTAATGAGGCACCTTGGTATGAGGAAATAGTTAGCAAGTCTAATCTTGTTAAACATTACTACTGAGTAGTGGGTTCAATATACTCTGGTTTCCCATTTACAAAGTAAGATGTCATGAAGTCAATAAATAAAATAGTAAAAATGATAGGATTAATTGCATATAGATTGATAATTCTGTCTTGAATCAAAGAGTTACTTCCCAGCACATTAATTAAGGATCAGTATAAGAGCTTCCAATTCCAAATCCCAACGGAGGAATCTCTCTTTGATTGACCATGTCTTCAGAAGTGTAACCATAGTCACCATGCTTGGTCAGTTGTATGTTGGTGAGGCTATTTAACCCATACTTGGGGGCTGGTGTCTCTGAGGAGTTCATCTGCCCTTTAACAGCTCTTGTTTTTGTGCTGCTGGGATTCCACTTACCGTCCTCACTAGACCTTGTGGGGGCCAGTTTAGTCACCAACCTGAGTTCAAAGATTCAAGGTACCCTAGTTCAAAGAGTTTTTCTTCTGTTAGACTGGTTGCCACACAAAGCTATAGGACGTGTCGTGTGTATTCTATGATGGAAAATGTGGTGAAAAAGAAAATTACTTACCAAACAAAAGGGCACGTATTCTGCATGACATGCTGAAAATGGAATATTTGAATAAAAAAAACAAGTCTGTCGCAGGAGTCGCTATAAAAGTATTTTGATATGCAAAATATTGAACATCCTCTCCCAGCTGTCGATGAATGGAAAAAAAAATACTCGGTTGATAAAAGCAGTTGTTTTCGAATCGGGAAAGCAAAAATTTGGGTATTTTGGTTACCGCATTTTTTGGAGAAGGAGTTATTTTTCTGACTAGCTGCGTGCATTGTTCATTCATGAGATAGTACCTGCTAATCAAGTTTTCGGTATTTCTTTCTAGTTTTAGACCCTTTAACTCCTCTACGAATATCTACTGAGAAATTTATAAACTTCCAATATATGTTTAGTTCATTTTTGTCTTCCACTTATGCTGTTAGGTGTTGCAGAGAGACACTATCATCTGTCAGCGGTAAGGCGAGAGGCCTGGTGGAGAAATATCTCATGGGCCCTGAGAGTGTCTGCCATTGAGTCACTCCAGCATCTTCTTGGTCTGCTTCTTGCTCTCCAGCCAGAATATCTGAGGGTGCATGCTTGTAGGGCTGGTTGGTTGATAGGCATATGTGAGGTGTCCAAACCACTTGATCCTCTGTCGTTCGATGTGCTGTATGATTAGTATTGCTCCTGCTCTACCTCTTATTGCCTCATTCCTGATCTTGTCTTGCCTGGTCTTGTTCACTGCTTTCCTCAGGCATTTCATCTCACAAGTGACCAGTTTTCTTTCAAGGGGTTTTGTTAGGGGCATGTCTGTCACTAGTATGTCAGCATTGGTAGGAAAATGACATTGATGAGATTTGCTTTGATACTCATGGAAATGCTTTCCGATATATGCAAAAATAAAATCTTTCTCTTTCTCAGGTTATATATATATATATATATATATATATATATATATATATATATATCTGACCATCTTCCAACAAACACTACTCACCACTTCTTTCCAACCATTTCTGTCATCCATCACTCTCCTCAGTTCTTCCTTTCTGATTGTCTACATCCATGTCGATCGATGAAGTTTCATGTAGGTCTATCTCTTGCCCTTTTCCCATAATTTGGATCCCATTGTATACGCTGAAGCTCAACTTCTTCCTTACTCCTTCAGCAATGGCAACTAAACAGAACTTGCCTTTCACAGATTGTTTCTACTATCTTTGGTAGGTTCCTATAAGATTCTTCATTGGCTATATTTTGTTTCCAGAGGATATTTAGTGTTGCTCTCAATAGTCAAGTGTATGGAATATTTATTTTGGTTGTTGGTATTGGGCATGAATGGGTAGGTGTCTTCAGCGAATGCCCAATAAAACTTGGCCAAGGATAGAGTTGAATTGATGGTGGTTTATATAGTTTAGAATGGCTTGAAAATGAAATGTTGATTGAAACTGGATCTTTCCTGATTTATTTCAACAAATCTTGACAAGTGAAATTAAACTTAATTTAAAATCTAAATTTTAATATTTTAACTTTAAAATTTTAACTTTAATCTTAATATTCATTATTTTTAAGTTCTATCTGATTGTCCTCCTTTTCCCATAATCTGGATCCCATTGTATAAGCTGATACATAACTTATTCTTTACTCTTTCAACAATGGCCACTAAATGGCACTTGCCTTTCAGAGATAGTGTCTGTTATCTTTCGTAGGTTCCCATAAAGTTCTTCATTGGCCATATGTTATTTACAGTGAATATTTAGCATTGCTATCAATAGTTAAGTGTATGGAATAATTATTTTGGCTGTTGTTATTGGGCTTGAATGAGTAGGTGTCTTCAGTGAATGCCCAACCAAAATGGGCAGAGATGAATTGATAGTGGTTTATATAGTGTTCAAGTGGCTTGAAAATGAAATGTTGATTGAAACTGCATGGATCTATTCTGACTGGTTTTAACAAGTTATGGCAAATGTAATTAAACTGAATTTAAAATCTAAATGTTAATATTTTTAACTTTAAAATTTTAACTTTAATCTTAATTTTGATTAATTTAAGTTCTGTCTAATTGTCCTCAAATGAACACATCTTTTCAGCATTTTTGTCATATAGAGCTCTACCCAGTTCTTCCTTTCTAATTCCTGTCTAATCAGTGATTTGATCAATGAAGGTTTATTTGGGTTTATCTCTTGATCCTTTCCCCATAATTTGAACCCTGACAGAATAAGACGATGCAAAACTTCTTTTTACTTCTGAAGCAATGGCCATCAAACCACACTCACTTTTCACAGATTGTGCTTTTAATTTTGTTAAGTTCCCATGTAGTTTTTATTGTTTTTTTATTTATATAATGGCTAGGTACTACTTGTTTCCGAGCACTCCTGTCTACCAATCTCTATTACAGATGCATTTTATTGATTTTAATGAATTCAACCTGAGCAAATATATATATATATATATATATATATATATATATATATATATATATATCTGTATATAGGCACAAACTTTCTTTTGACTATCTTTCATTACACAAGGAAAATTTAATCACTTGGCCCAAGCACTTTCAACCAATTCTTTAGCCATTGTCAAGTTTTTGTTTTTTTGTTTTTTGTTTTTTTTACTGTTTTTTTAACCAACAACACCTAAAACAACCCCCCCCCTTGAAAATGGCTAAAGAAGTGGCAGAAAGTGCTTGGGATAATGGACATTATGGAAAAATTTTGTACTCCTTTACACCCACCAAATGGAAAAAGATAAGAATGCTGGAAAAACTAAATAAAAAAAATTGATTGCTGTTGTCTGCTATATTTAACAAAATAAATATATATATATATGTGTGTGTGTGTGTTTGTGTGTCGATGGTAAATGTAATATAAGGAAACATTTGGCATTCATTGACTGACTAGCCAGTGTTACTTTCAGTTGAAAATCATAAAATCTTACTTGTAAAATGATTTTTCAATAAAATTGGTTTCTCAAGTCCACTGTTATCAATGATCTTTCCAGTATTGATGGGGTCTTTCTTCCTAATCTTTTTTTTGGAGTAGTGTGGAACATCTTTGACTTACATATGCTATACATTTTAGTTGTTGCTGTTGTTGAAAGTCTTCAAGCAGGTGTGATATCTGTTATTTCAGACCCCATTCTTTGTCTGTGATTCTGTAATACCAGTCCACTAGGTTTTAAGAAGTATCGTCCTCACTAAGATCTACTGGTTTCAATTTTTTTTTTTTGTCATTGATCTGAGAAAGTGGTATATGCAGCTGACAGTTTAGAAATTTCTGAATGGGTTTGGCTGTAACTAAAGACAAAAAAGTGACAAAATAGAGGAAATAAAATCTATTCTTTTCTCTTTGGTTAATTACCATTTGAACTCATTCCTGATGATGCTTTTGTTGCTACCAGAATATTTTGACCAATAAATTCTACAGCCAGGTGGAAAATTATGTTTTTGTCACTATTTTTTTTTCTGTTTACCATTTTTATGCAAAGTGAGAGCTCTCTCTGTCCTTATGCTGATTTTCTAAGCATAGCTTACATGTGGCACAAGGCCAAAAGTATGGGGCAAAAAGTGAGGATCAAACTCACTATTCAGTTGTAACTGATCTAATGAGACAAGCTTGTTAAACATTACACCACACTAAAGTGTCCAAATGGTTTTCTAAGCATAATTTATATGTGGCACAAGTACGAAAGCATGGAGCACCCTATGATGCTTTTGTTGCTACCAGAATATTTTGACCAGTAAAATCTACAGCCACGTGGAAAATCACATGTTTTTGTCACTATTTTTTTCCTGTTTACCATTTTTATGCAAAGTAAGATCTCACTTATCAGACTTGAGACAGGAGTAAATAGGCCAAAAGCATAGAGCACCCAATTAGGATCAAACTCAAGGCTCAGTCATAATTGTTCTAGCAAGACAAGCTTGTTAACCATTACACCACATCAAGGTACCCCCTCTCTCTTATGATTGTACATCTGAAGAACGGTTTACAATGAATTAAACACAATGCAAAAAAAATAAATAAATAAGTAAAAATCAGTTCAAACCACTCCTGGAATGATGTTATCGATTATATAGACAAATTATATGGCTACACCTTCAAAAGTTTATTATTACTTATGTGGAAGATAATAGTTCAACCCCATGTCTACATCTGTAAAAGATCTGTACATATACCAGTTATTGTCATGAACTTGAAGTGTTAAAATTAAGAAGTCATTTCTTACCCCAATTAACAATAGATTGAAGGTCATTTTTAACATCAGCTGACAATTTAACCTTATCAGACTTACCATTGAGACAAGAGTAAATAGATGTCATCAGCATAGGTAGCAAGTTGAGAACTGATGACATCAAGAGGGTTAGTGATGTAAGTTAGGAACAAAATAGGTCCAAGGACAGAGCACTGGGGGGGGGATATTCGGATTAATACAAAAAGATCTAGAAGAGTGGCCATTCAAGCAACTTTCATTTCACAATTTTGATAAGATAAAATCAGATGAAAAATTTGTCCAGAAATGCCATAACCTTTCAACTTACAAAGAAGAACAGTATGCCAAACCCTGTTAAATGTCTTTGAAATATGCAAAGCAACAGCCTGAGCATCACCATTCTTATCTAAAGCTTGGCAGACTCTTTCAGCAATAGCTGTTAATACATCAACAGTTAATCAAGAGAAGAATTTATAATGATACTTAGATATTCAAGAAAGACTAATTATTTCTCTTTTTTGTGCTACTCAAATTTGTCAGACATCATAAAGATCATGAAGCCATTCCAGCATAACTGAACAAGAGTAGATAAAAAAAAAACCTATTGAAAGACTGACTCAGAAGACTGGGTACAAATGAGAGCTGTGCTCACATCTCTGTTTAATGGTAAAATCACAAAAATGTTCCGTTTGGTAGCTTTCCAATACCAAGTTGTATAAGAAAACTTACATAAAAAGTCATTCTTTATTATCATACAAGTGTTATGCTAGAATAGAATTTGCACTCAATTTCATACCAAAGGGAGTCAGGTGCAGAGTTGAACTGAAGTGATTGTCTAGCTGCAGAATCATGTGATCTCACAGCTGTTTCTGATTTTGTAAGCATAAGGAAGAATACATGCAGTTATATAAACCAAAGGGTTCAGACCAGATCTTAGGTTACACACACACATGCACACACACACACTGGCCAAAAGTAATTGACAAAGTCAGGAATAGAATAACATGTAATGTTGAATATGAAAGATTAAAATCTATTTTTTTAATCAAGTTAACCCCAAGCAAGGCATTAAAGCCACTAAGACATAAGGAGGTTACTGGGTGTGGAAGAATTAGAAAACTGAAACACCACTAAAGAGCATGTACAGAAGAAGAGTAATCAAGAGGACAGTAGTTAGTGAATGACATTGCATTTAAATTTTTGAAGTTTATTAAAGTTGGCTGAAAGTGACACCCTCTTCTTCATTACATGACTGGGTGTGGATATAGGATTGCTGTGTGGCTGGGCACCTAACCAGTTCTTTTCATATATCTGAAATGAAAGCCAGTAAGTTATTCATTTATGCATTGCAAGTCTTAGTCAAGTAGAGCCCATTCCTATCCAAGTAAAAACTCAGCTGTTGTCCTCTAAGAGATGGATTCATACTTTTCCCAAGGGTATATGCATGTAAGTGAATGTAATGAACTTGGCTGGAATTCAAACTCAGCTCTCCAATTTCTCATTCTGAGCTGACATCCATTATGCCACAACAATCTCTGGAAGGTTGAGAAGGGAAATTAAAATTCCAAGTTTTGTTCAGTTAAGTGAACTCATCAGTTTACACTGCAGAGAAGAAGGCTCCAGAATTGATCCGTTGAAACCTTGTAGTAACATCATCAATAACACAAAATCTTTTTAATAGTTTCAACTTTTCTCAGACAAATAACTGCCTGAGAAAAAGTTGCAATTATTAAAAAGATTGTTTTTTTTTTGTTTATTCACTAATAAAAATAATTAACTCTGCTTCAGTTACTACTTTTTGAGGGTTTAGCATTTCTCATCATAATTATTTTTAACAAAAAATTAATTTTGATTGCATTTGAAACAAAATAAATGAATCAAAAACTATAATTTTACTATTGAATTCTTGTTTGGTTTTATTTTTAGCAGCACAATGTTTTTTTTTTTTCTTTTAACTTTTACAAAATATTTTTTTAATGGTTGCTGTTTTTGTTTATTTCTGAGCTGCTCTTATTTTAAAGAAAATTTTAATTTGGACTCAGAAAAGGCCTTTGAGTATTAAGTGTTATTTAAGAAATAGTTCTTTATGCCACATATTGTTTGAGGAAAGCTTGTGTTTATTGACAGTCTCAATATTCAATTCAAACAAGTCTGCTCTCTCTTTCTACCACTCTCTTTTTTCCCCCCACACTCTTTCTTATATTCATTCAATTGCTTTTCTCTTTCTCGCACTCTCTAACACTCCCTATTCTTTTCACACACACACACTCTCTAACACTCCATTCGTTTCTCAGACTCTCACTAATACTCCTTATTCCTTTCTCACACTCCCTGTACCGCTCCCTGTTCTTTTCTTGCAGCCTCTCTAACACTCCCTGTTCCTTTATCACACTCTTTCTAATGGTCTCTGTTCCTTTCTCACACTCTCTCTCTCTCTCTCTATATATATATATATATATATATATATATATAACACTCCCTGTTCCTTTCTCAGTCTCTCACTCCCTGTTCCTTTCTTGCATGCACACACACTCTCTCTAAGAACATTGCACTTTTTTCCCCACTTTTCTCAATCACACATTCTCTTATTTACCCTCACTCACTCACACACCAATGTATTTGACGAGTCAAGAATATGTAGAAAATGTATTGTTTTTATTGACCAATTTTGAAATAGGTAGGCTTTTTTGGCTTGAAACTAGTACTTTTCACAGTTTGTAATAGTAGACCAATGTTGGATCTTTTGATTTCTCTTCTCAACCCTCTCAGCTAATCTTGCAAAGCAATGAATATTGATGATAAGTTTATATATATCAGTCAACAAAAGTGCAGAATGCTCATCTTTAAAATGAATACTTACAAAGACCTGCATGTCTATATATATATATATATGTGTGTGTGTGTGTGAGTGAGAAATTTGGTTCAATATAGAAATGATCATTACTCTCATAATGCTTGGAATGAAACCTTCTGACCTATAAATCCCCTGTCTACTGATGTGATCACTAATTCAATCTGCATCAAATAGTCATCACTTGTTTGTTTAGTCAATAGATATGCATTGTATACAATAAAACTCTAAAGTGACTTTTATTTTGCTTTTAATGCACCATTTATGTGATAATCTATCAGCTGATTGGGATTAACGAGCTTGAAGCATTCTTGTGTAGTTGTTTTCGTTACTTATTTTTCTCTTTTTTTTGTTTTTAATAAAAATTTACAGACAAAAGAATAGAATATGGGTATGCACCATAATTAGTTTGTTTATATCATAGAATGTGAAATATTTTACAAGCACATGAACAAACTGACTGTAGTGAAGGTTATGTGTAAAGAACTGACTTAAACTTTGCAAATTTGCTTATTGGCTTGTAATAAAAGTAATAGTTAAACTATTATTATTGATTAAAATAACCAATATAGTACCATTTCTTCCCAGGTCTAAGTACATTTATTTTATTTGTTTATGTATATTATATGAATGGTCTTTCAGATAATTAAAATTCTTTGCATTTCCAGTAAAGATAGATTTTTCTACCTGAAATGACAGACATACTATATATATATATATATATATATATATATATATATGTATGTATTCACAGAAAATGCTTTTTGGAGGCTAAGACACAATGTATTTAGATGTTTCTTTTATATATCATCACAATCACAAGCCACATAACCCATTAGTCTCATAGGGGAAGTAGCAGTGGTGTATCCTGGGACAAGGTAGCCTAACGAAGCCCCTCTCTCAGGCTGGTTTGAATTCAGAGTTTTCCTTCTCCTAGACTAGTTGTCAACTAAGGCTACAGGACCTAGTCTGTCCTGTTATTTACACATATCTGGGGGAGGGTGAAGAGATGGATTCCTACCTTTCCCAAGTGTATTAGCACATAAGTGAATATAATGAACTCAACTGGAATTTGAACACAGCTCTCTGATTCTTCAATCCAAGTTGTTATCCATTACTCCCACTATTCCTCAGGTATATCATGTATATACTCAAAAGGCATTTTGTAGACTGACATAAAGATTGAAATTGAAGTGTAAAACTGACAGTCACCAAGTAGTATAGATTCCTATGTCCTCTCTATCTCTCCCATATATATATATATATATATATATATATATATGTGTTAGGGCATTTTGTCTTGTACAAGATGGAAGAACTGATCAAATAAGCTACCATTTCTCAAGTGAGAAGCAAACCTCATGCTAACATTACTCTGTTCAACTTCAGACAGTCGTTTGTATATATGTTACTGTCCATGGAGGTGTTGCAGGTAAGAGGAAGGTCAAGCCTGTCATTCTCAATTTGATCTGCAATCACTTGAGCACATGGCACACTAACCATTTGTACAGGTGATGCTATTTTGAGGGAGACAGTATTCTTTGTGATACACAAGCAATTGACCATAATATACAAATCATTAGTTACAGGTGGTTCAGAAAAAATATTTTTTTTTAATCATTTCACCCCAAGCAAGGTAAAAAAGCCACTAAGGTGGAAGGTGTTAATGAGTGTTAGAGAATATATCAAAAACTATTATTAAAGAGAGAGGACAATAAAAGAATAACAATTAAGACACTAGATAATAATTGACATTGCATTTAAATTTTTGAAGACAAAGTTTGACATTTTTTTTTTTTTTTTTTTTTACTGACAAGAAGATCTGCACATTTGGGTTATGGGGCCATCTCCATATGTAATTGTAAAACAAAATCTTCTTGTGGCCCAAAGGACAAAAAATTATATATATATATATATATATATATATATATATATATATATATATATATATATATATATATATATATATATAATTGAATATATAGACATGGCTAATTAATTTTATGATAATCCTTTCCCGTTCTCTAATCAGTTTTTTGATATGAAGATGAAATTGATCAAGGGAGGTGCAGTAGTTTTTTCTTCCCAAATACTTTGTCTCCAAGGTCATCCTCAGGGGTGAATTACAAAGACAAACTTACTGTAACTGTGATTATTCTAAGTGATTTTTAAAAAAAAAACGTGAACATACTCTTATAATTATTTTAAAATATATATATATATATATAACATTACTACTAACATGCAAGTGTTTATTTATTGAGAGTGAAAGAAACAACAAAAAGAACAAATAAAAGAACAGAAATCAAGGATACAGAAGATGGTGTTTAATGTAGCATTTAAATTTTTGAACATAACAGTTGAGAGTGAAGCAAGATGTCATAAGAGTTTTGCAAGAAATAAATTCAGGTAAAGAAACTAGTACCATAGAGTTTATTGAAAAATCACACAATTTCTACAGTGAAATTCTGAAACCTATCTGCCAGTCAAGTACTTCATTTACATTTGGCAAGTTGAGATATTAAAAAGGAAAACTCATCAGAACAATTACCATAAAGATATTTATGGAGAAAACTGGTAGAAGTTAGGTTAAGATTATAGGATACTGGCTGAAGCTGAGATGCCTGCCTAGAACCAATAATATTGCAGATTCTTCTTTGGAATGTGTCAAGATATATAGCAAAAACACCAAATCAGATAGATGTGACAGCAATATTCAAGATATATAAGTGGTACTAAAACTTTTGGGTTCATCTGGGAAATCTTTCACAAAAAAATTTGATGCTTGGTCATTTGATCAGATTATATGAGTCAGATTGAGAAATTTTCAACATCCCTTTCCTGTGCATATATATATATATATATATATATATATATATATATAAAAATATGATTCCAACTCGCGACATAAGAGGTCTCATGTTTCAAAACAAGAGCTGAAAACTTCAATATAATTATTTGAATTAAATTGAGTTAAAGTAAGCTCTGTTCCATCTTTAAGCGAAATTTTTTTTGGAATAACGTATTTCTGAAATTTACGTGTTTTAATAATTGAAATCAAAATTTCCATGGTAACAGCCAGGGCGAATTGTTTAAATTGGGTAGGCGTGTGTTGGGTGTTAATAATAAGTATCAGTATAGAGTTACTTTAGGCACATGGTTCACTTTCAACCATGATACCCAGGTTTGAATCTCACTGCAGTCAATTTATTAGATATTCTTGTGTAACAATTTCTTATACAAACTAGGTAATTTTAATGTTATATAGTATACAAGGTTTAACATATAGAGTCTTTTACAAGGAACAAATACAAGTCCCAAGAGCCACCCAGGGTAGAGGGCTACAGAGCAAGAGGCAGAGTTTATATGTGACAAAAGATAATAGTTAAATGTAGATGACCAGGTTAAGATTGTAGTGATTGAGAAAGCATCCTCTTGGAATTCAGTTTCACAAAGCAGCAGTTGATGGGAAGAAGCTGCTTGAGCGAAACTTACATCTAACCAAAATGGAATACGAAGGGAATGAGTAGTTCACTACAGTGTGTGCAGTAGGGTGGGTCTTATCTGTGATGGAACTGGTAGAACTAAGGGATATAGTTCGTCTGAGCACTTTTCATGGAAATAACAATATTCATCACCCACAAGGACGCGGGGACATTTTTGAACTCTATCGAGACTAGAAAGTGTAGACTAGGCAGCTCCTGTCCATATATGACAGCAGTACTCCATTTTCAGCCTGACTTTAAAACAAATAGGTTAGAAATAGATTCACTTTAAAGCACTTTCTTTGTACAATGAAATTAACATAAAAGTATATACATGTATATTGTTTGTCAATGCTAATTGCCCCTAATCAGAAAATGAATAATATAATAATTATAATAATAATAATAATAAAATTCAATGTTGCTATAAGTCAGCTGTAGTCAAGATAATAGTTATTGTGAAATATATGATCTTGTATTGTATGTGCTACATGATGGTTACATATGGTTTTGAATTCGGCATTGTCCTTCTCCTAAATTACTTGCAAGACATGGCTAGAGAGCCCGATCTACTCTGCTATTTAACCCATAGCTGGGGGGAAACAGATGAATTCATATTTTTCCAAGGGTTTGTGTGAAATTTATTATCCCAAGCCACTAACCATTATGTCACCCATACATCCATAAGTAAGATGGGTTTATAAGATTGGCTGGTTGGCTAATTGGTTGGTTGAGTTTGGTTAATGGTATATTGACATCTGTCGGTTATTTAATGCTGAAATCTAAATATTTTGTATGTAATTTTATTCTTTCAGGGTAAAGGTATATTTTTTTTAGATATGTAGTTTGTAGATCATAAAATGTATTGTTGGTAATTTTACTATAAAAATGTATTTTTATATTTTTTGTGTTGCATTGATTGTCATTTTGCTATAAAAATGTATTGTTGCTCATTTTATTATAAAAATGTACTGTTGATTTTTGTTTGGGGGTTCACCATTTGACCATACCTGGGACCCTCACAGGAGCTACCACCCAGAGTTAGGGTGGCCCTGGGAATGGCAACAGTTGAGAGGTGGGTCCACACTCTTCAAAATCTCCAATCTCAAGAGAGCTTGCTGCCAAATCATAGTTTTTTTTAGTCATACCCAAGACGGGGTTTATAAGGCAATAACGACAAAATGAAACATCTTTGAATAAGATAGGTGTTTAATTTTGTTTCTATTGTTATATATTCAGAAAATCTATCAGTCTCTTCTAATACTTGTAAAATTTATAATAGCTGTATTGTCCAGATGACAGCCCAGCTTTTAACTGTTTTCTGAGATAATTTTTTTTTAATCATTTCACTCAAAAGAAGTCAATAAAGTCACTAAGATGCAAGGAGTTACTAAGTGTGAAGGCATATGAGAAAAAGAAAAACACTATTAAGGGGAGAGAACAATAAAAGAACAAGAACTAAGAAGACAAAAGATAACAATTGACATTGCATTTAAATTTTTGAAGATCAAATTTAACTGGAAAGCAAGAAGTTGGAAGAGAGTTCCACAAGCGAGAAGTGCAAGTGAAGAAACTATTAGCATAGAACTTATGGTTACATCTAGCTACTTCAACTGTTAAAAAAAAAAAAAAAAAAAATGAATAAACACCAGACCTCCAATTCAAGACCACATACAGTAAGAATAGCATGTTGGTACTTGATTGGTCAGTTCTACCCCACCCACTATAGTCACCTAACCTTGCACCAACCAGAAATTGGTCACTAAAAAATGCTTATCATGGAATTAACTTTCTCAAATGATAACCAGTTTCAAGAGCTCATTGAAAACATTTTCAGATCAAAACCTATGTAATTTTGATTGAAAGGTATCAAAGAGCTACCTGATAAGCTGCAAGAAATTGTTGCCAATAATGGTGAATCTATAACAGACTAGCAGCATGGTCCGGCGTTGCCCATGCTTGATTCAAAAATCGTATGACTCGTACAGCAATCGCTATCACTTGACTTAAAATATTTTTGCCCTTCCTTGCCTTGCTGATGTTGCTACATGCCTTACTTCTTGCCTATCTCACACTGCAAATTTTTTCTAAGTTCTATACTAAACATTAAATCTGTTACGAAAAAAGAACTAAACAAAATGAACACAAAATGATCAGCTTTAAAAAAGGACTCGTAACTGGAAAAACCGAATGAAAAAAGAATGTTAACAACAAATACTTTTTCGCACCCAACCCAGTTCTGCGGAATCAGAATCAACATTGAGTTTAAGCAAGCGAATGAGCCAGTTGGTGTAAAGTGCCATGCAGATTTAAATTTTTCCCACTTGTTACGAATGCAGCTATCGATTTTTTTTTTTGCATGCTAGCATGCTAGTTAACATTCATGTCAGTCAGCTGTTGGCTCTCATGCTGGCCAATAGAATCTTCCTGCCTATTCATGGTAGCCAGCTATAGGCTCTCACTCTGGCCAGTACAAAATGGCTGCAAACTACATAAAAACTGCTGTAGAAGCATGAAAAAATCGATTATTTCCACTATCAATGGTGGTTGACAAATACAAAGTTGGTCTTGGCCTTCCTGCTAACATGGAGCATGTGCATGTAAATTTTGATGCAAATCCATTGAAAATTGAGGCCATGCATTCGTCACACACACACACACATCCTGCCTTTTATAGATAGAGATTAAAATGTAATCGTACTTTATTTTTGAAGAATAAAGAAAAATGGAAATTATTTATGACTCATCCTAATACTTTTTTATCTGATATTGTTAGTTTTTGTTTTTGTTTTTTGTTTTTTTTTTTTGTTTTTTTTTTTAAATGTCTTCAGTTTATGTATCCCTGAGGACCTCCCATCAGATCTATAATTAGAAGTGACTGACCAGCAATATAATGATCTGCTGAAAGACAAATACAAGGAGAGAAAGTTTCCAAATATTTCCCAGATAAAGTGCTTGCTGCAAATCATGCATGCCTGGAGAAAAGGTCACTAAGTGCTTTGTCACCAAGGTCATTTCAGTTAGCGTCAACAAGTCTAGTTCCTTCATGCATGTGCTAGATTTGTTCTTTCGAGGCATGACAAGACTATCATTATAGATTTTTCTTGTCATCTCAACATACTATAGATACGGTTGTTTTTAAAAATAATTATATGTGTAGATATGTAATCAAACATTCTCCCCGAAAAATGATTATTGATAAGTAAATAAATAAATTTTAGCTGTGAGGAAAGTTGGTTTACTGTGTTGTTTGAGACAATTTTTCTTGCTAGAAGCTATCGTACACATTTATAAGTCTACCATTCATCTATGCATTGAATATTGCTGTCACATTTGATCTGGTGCTCTTGCTATAAACAGGGTGAATTAACATCTAAATTACACAAAAATGAAAATAACACTCACATCTCATTTTAACAGATATATTTACCATAATTACACAAAAATATCTTGAAATACTAAAGAGTAAATTTATTTAATAAAATTGCCATTGGATAAGTTCGGAATCTCCTGCAACTATTCTGGACGGTCTCCTTGTTTAAGTTAACTGCTATAATCCTTGCCTTCAGTTCATCTTTGTTGCTACAAGGAGTCTCTCATTCAACTGTGCCCCACACATAATAATCAAGGGGGTTGCAGTCTGAGGAGTTAGGTGGCCAGATATAAGGGATGATGTGGTCGCAGAAATTGTCTGTCAGCCATGACTGGGTTATCCTGCTTGTGTGACACAATGCAGAGTCCTGTTGCCAATCATAGGGTCTTCCAGGAACCACCCTCTTGACCTAGGACAGGTCGAAATATATTAACTATTAACAAGAAATAACCTTGAAAATGGTTAAATGTATAGCCAAAAGTGCTCAGACAAAAAGAACAATTGGACAGTTTTTTTTATAATGTATCATTCAAAAAGCAAAAAAATTATTAGATCACATGAGAAATTGTATAAAAAAATTAAATCAAAGCACCTTGTCTGTCATATTCAATGAAATGCGCATGGCTATACATTTAACCATTTTCAAGGTTATTTTTTGTTAATAGTTAATATATTTCAACCTTGAAAATGGTTAAATGTAAAACCAAAAGTGCTCGAATAAAAAGAACAATTAGACAGTTTTTATATAATTTATCATCTGAAAAGAAAAAATTATCAGATCACATGAGAAATTGTATAAAAAACTAAATCAAACACCTTGTCTGTCATATTCAATGAAATGTGCATGAAAGGATTGCTGCCTAAATACACACACACACACACACACACATATATATATATATATATATATATATATATATATATATCATTGATTTGCTAATGTGCATGCTTAATTTTTTTTTTTTTTTTCAATATTTCATATTGACTGACTGCTTTATTTTTATGGCTTATCAACCCTTCTGAAGTTTGTTTAAAACCAGAAAATATTTTTTTAGATTTTAAGAATTTTATTTTTTTTTTTTTATTTTTAAAGATAATAATGGCTTTTAGTGATACAAGTCTTGCTAATTAAGCCATAGCTGGTGGGAGTAGAGGTGGATTCATATCTTTCAGAAGGGTATTTGTGCATAAGTGGTTATTATAAACCCAATGGGAATTGAAACTTGGCTCTTCGATTAACAACTCCAAGCCATTATCCATTACACCACCCACATATCATAGCTTATAGCACCAGGTAATCCCAAGTGGTCATCCACCAGGATCAATGTTGCTTAACTTTGGTGATTGTACAGGAACTGATGTTTCAATGTGACATCGCTCTAAAACTCAACCTTCCATAAGGAACGTACTAAGCAGTAGCATCAAAAGGTTGTTGCCTCTATTAGCAACCTTGACAGGAATCCACTGAAAAACTATAGAACAAAATACTCTATTTTTCACTGTAAAATAATATTTTGATGTAATTATTAAATAATTAAATTTGAAGTTGGAAGTTAGAAAATCACTTGATGATAAATCTTTTTTAAACTTTCATTTAGCAAACCATAAATGATCACATGATAATGGCCTAAAACAAACGCATGCAAATGGCAAAAACTGATTTGTTACTAATAAGAGGTAGTGGGGGGGAAAAAGATTTTTCAACAAGATAATTTATTTGCTGAACAGTCGGAAATTGGTCAGCCTTTATTGTAGACTGATACTTTCTGGGGAAACTTTCTAATTCTCTGGCTGTTCAATTGTGCTTCCATTGCAGCTGCTTCCTGAAAATAAATGGCATTTCGCTGTCATTATGTCTGACAGAATTTTTGCCAGCTGCTCTGCTGTAGTAATTCAAATATCTGTCATCAAGGCCTGTCAACATTTACACATCTATTCAACATTGAAGGTGAAATTTTATCTTCTAGACATCCTTTTGAAATATTAGATCACCCCTTTAGAGAAATTATAATGGGGGGAAAAAAGGATTATCATTGAATTTGCTC
>CAHIKZ030005292.1:185000-215000 GCA_903632075.3 Acanthosepion pharaonis | reverse complement strand
TAGAATTAAAGTGATATATTTTATCTTGCAGTGAGTTATCTATACCATTTGATATGTTCCCAGCAAAATGCAAGACATATTGAAATTTTATAAAACATTAATTCCATGAGGATAAAATAACAAAATTTTTACTGTGAAAAGTTATGTCTGTCATTGGCCAGTGAGTTTGCATGTCTACATTTGAAATTTCACTGATTTTTAATACATTTGATGTTCTATGCTAATAGTTTCTTTTATCACACTTCTTGCTTGTGGAACTCTCTTCCAGCTTCTTTGCTTTCCAATCAAAAATCTTTAAAAATGTAAATGCAATGTCAATTGTTATCTTCTGCTGTCTTAATTCCTGTTCTTTTATTGTTCTCTCTCCTTAATAAAGTTTTTTTTTTCTCATATTCTCTCACACTCAGTAATCCCTTGCATTTCAGTGGCTTTATTGCCTTGCTTGGGGTGAAATGTTTTAAAAAAATAAAAAACAGAAACAAGATTATGAATGGTATTTCAGGATTTCATAAATTATTCCCATGTTTTTATAAATTTCACCAAAAAATCAACTTTTGCTGATGCTTACTTTGTATAGTGAAAATGGCCGAGGCACCTTTAATGAAAAATTACCATGAATCTTTTTAGATGTATGGCCCAACTTATGAGTCATAACTCATGACACACTGCTCAAAAAAGGTTTAGTTTGGTTTATTTAATGGCATATCAACTCCTTGTGTGTCATTTAATGCCAAAAGTTAATTTCCTTGGGAGCTTTGGTATTTTTTTTATTAAAATCTATTGCTGGAAATATATTTTTTTTACTATCTATTGATGGAAATTTTTACCATAAAAATTTATTTTTATACTTTCATAGTGTTTTGACACCAGTTTCGAGATTCAGTATTTGTTCATAGCTGAGACCCTAACAGTTGCTACCAACTCTGGTCAGGATGGACCTGGGAACAATAGTAATTGAGAGATGGTTCCATGCTTCTTAAAACCTCTGGATGTAGTTTATCATCATACCCAGAACATCGTAAAAGGTTCCCCATGCCTACTTTGAAAGGGTTTGTTAGTCATGGATAATGCAGAACAAGAAATTGGTGGAAAGTGGAGGTGCTTGATAAGAACTTCAATATCTTTTTTCTTCATCACATGGTATTTTTGTTTTAATGTTGATTCTTTTCTCCCAGAAGTGGATAAAATCCCAATGTCATAAATAATTCAAGGAAATTTTAATTCCAATTTTAATGTCAAATTGAGATTTTCTTCACATAAAGTCAGATTTTATGGGATACTAGGACTTCTTATCGAATATGTGATCATAGCATTGTTAGAAAACTTTTAGAAGTTGGATAGATTTACTTACAATGAATTCAGCAAGTACATTGCAACCATAAACTCGTGAAGTACCTGAGAGAAATAGATTTTTCTTGTACATATAATTATTAAATATTATTATTAATGTCTAAGTTTGTATTTGGAAAATTGAAATGTGGTAGAATGGGGGGTGCATATCATAGTGGGAAACTTTTAATTGAAATTTGAATGTCTGAGAATTTCTTAAACTGGATACTAGGACTCCCTAACTACCAAATATATGGAATATATAACCTTTTTAGAAAACTTTTCTACAGCTTTTAATCTATCTTCGTATATGATACCCATGGTTTGCTTATGATTTGGCGTAAATTTCAAAAACGACCGTTTAAAGGCTTTCTTCGACTAAAGTCAGGTCTTATGGGATACTAGGACTCCCTAACTATGAAATATATCGAATACATGACTATAACATTGTTAGAAAATGTTTCGTAGAGATTGGTTCACTTTACTATGAACTTCTATAGCAAACAGAGTGGACCCATATACTCGTGAAGTACCCAACAGAAATAGATAACTTTATTACCAGCCACCATAAATTAATTGTGACTTTTTTTCCAAGCCAAAAATTGTGACTTTTTCTCAGCTGCATAATATTCAATGCATAGATGAATGGAAGATTTATAAATGTGCAAGATGGATTCTGATGAAAAAACCTGTCAGGTATAACACAGAAAACCAACTTTCCTAGCAGTACACCTAGTAATTGATTTAATATAATCACTACACTTCATGTAAGTGGAAAACATAAGACAAAAAAGGTGCAACAAGTTGTTCTTCTGGAGGTTAGCATCAGCCATGCTGATGGAAGGCAAATATGTTTCTCTATGGTGATTAAAAGATAGCAGTTTCATTTTTGAGTTAGGAAAATTTACAGGCCATTTCTTGACCCTGTTAACAACTGATTAGAAGTTATTTTCAAGAAGCAGCTGCCAGTTTTACTTTATTAGGCATATTGGACTTGCTACTAAGATAGCAGTGAATAGTTGTCATCAACATAAATACAAGGTTGGTATCTGATGACATTGGGAAGGTGACTGATGATGATAAGAAACAATATAGGTCCAAGGATAGAAACCTAGAGGATGCTGCATTAATGTGGAAGAATTTAGAAATATAGCCATTCAACATGAATTTTATTACATGATTTGCTAAGAATAAGTAGATCAAGTCAAATATTCACCCAGAGACACCATAACCCTTGAGCTTGTGAAGAAGGCCAACATGCCAAATTCTCTCAAAAGCCTTCAAGATATTTAAAGCCACAACCCAAGCATCACCGATCTTATCTAAAGCTCAATATAAATTCACTATAAACTGTGAACACATCAGTGGTTGATTTAAAGAAATAAAAACTATATTGCTAATCTGAAAAAAGAATGTGTTAAAGAGAGATGCTTAACCAATTCAGCTATGTGGTTAAGGTATTTTTATTCCTGAATTTCAGGTTTTTGATTATTATCTCATCAATTATCAACTGGCCCAAAATATCTCATACCAAGAACAGAAAGGGTGCATAACCAGCTGTCAGTACTGTCAAAATCAGAATCATCATCACAACCAATTTACCCCATTTATTAGAGTCAAAACTAGACAACAAGGTTTCCAGGGTATATATACACTTAGGTACCTAATGTATATTGGGAAGGGCTTAATAATTACTAGGAGGAGGGAATTTTTCTCAATATGCAATTAATGGGAGGATCTTAATAAAAGGAGTAGTCAGAAAATCATTTAAAGGGTCAAATAGGCTAAATTAATCAACAGGGTGGTCTTCATAAGTATATGGGAGTTGAAAAATTTCCTCAAAATAAATAAACATCCCCTACTGTCTATTAGGCATCTAAAAATAAGTCTTGCCTGCTTGCCATATTTTTGAAAACTGACAAAGAAAAAATACCAAAATAAATTGGTGAATTTTAAAGATATTATATTGCCTGTGATGATTAAGTAGCATGTACCCCTCTATGACCAATTAGCACTATTAGATTCAGCTGCTTTTTATTGATCAATTTATTTTCTATGAATTATCAACACATTGCAGGTTATTTAAAACCAGAAAATATTTTTTTAGATTGTAAGAATTTTTTTTAGATAATAATGGTTTAGTGATACAAGTTTTACTAATTAACCCATAGCAGGATGGAGAAGGGGTGGATTCATACCTTTCCCAATAGTATTTGTACATAATTGAATATAAAAAACCCAACAGGAATTGGAACTCAGCTCTCTGATTAACAATTCCAAGCCATTATCCATTACACCACCTGCACATCTAAGCTTACAGCATCTGGCATTCCCAAGCAGTCACCCATATAGGTACCGACTAGGCTTGGCACTACTTAACTTCAGTGATCATATGGGAACCTATGTTTCATGATGTGACTGTAAGCCTAGATTCATTTATTATCAAAGGAATGTGATTAGACAGTCATTCTATTCAGTTTGAACAGAACTGGTTAAAGTAAGAATATGTGTTATGTGAATGTTCAACTAGAGTAGGTCTGTACAAAATACAGCCCACAGGATATCCAGTGTAGGCCTGTGAGGGGTTCTCAAAATAGTTATTTTGAGGGGTGCATCAGAATATATTTGGCAACTGACTGCAAATGTAAAATTCAGTTTTCGGGAAGCATGACTTTATTCAACCAATATTTTATTGTCTGATGAATCCTTTTAAATCTCTTTAGGAAAAAGCAAAAGAAAGAATTTTTTTTCACCATCCCTCTCTCTCTCTCTCTCTCTCCTGATTTAAAAGTGGGCAGTGAAGTCGACACTGAAGTGTAAGAGTCTGCTTCATGCTAAACACAATGGTCAGGCTATAGCTGAAACAGACTGTCACCTCTGGGTGTTGACTTCAATTTATTTACCACCATATTTATTTACACTGTTATATTTATTTATTTATATATCCTTGATATTGGGCATTTATAAATATATATATATATATATATATTTATGGGTTAAAGAACGTACGAGATTCATGGAAGATTGAAGTTTATAAGCAGTAAATTCGACCTTGTCTACCGAAAAGGTTCTTTGTGGCCCAGAGGTAAGGCACGTCAGCGTAAATGACGGTTCCGTTATGGATGCAGGTTCAATCTGTCAAAGAACGAATATTTTTATGAAAATTTCTCGGACATTCAGGCTGGTAAATGTTATTTAATACTGTTTATCATAAACAGAGCATTTGAAATACTTGTATCTATAAATAACAATGTTAAACATAAAAATGTCTTTAATAAATATATATATATATATATATATATATATATATATATATATATATAGTTTCAAAAGATGACTGACAAGGTACTGCAATTAAGTTTTTATTGTGCTCATACAAGTGTGTAAAACTGTCCCAAATTTCTGCATATCAAAGTGCTTTTTGCTATTCTTTTAGCCATTATCAAGGACAATTTTTATTTTTTTATTTTAACTAAATGTATGAGATCTTTTATGCATGTATCTGAAGTTATAGGAATGTTTTATTTTCCAATCATGGTCAGTACATTGTGGCCATGTTCATAGCTAATGTTATTGAGTATTGGCATTTTCCTTTTTATTATTCGTACTTCCATTATTTTTAAACTTTTTTTTTTTACATGTGGATAAGACTATTATACTTGTATTTTCTAATAGTATATTGCGAATGGAGTTTGGTAGACATACTAGATTTTTCTGATCAGTGTGAACATTCACATTTTTTAATTGTTCTGACCCGAACAAGATTAATAATTGGAAGGGTAAACATTAAGGTCATTCAACATCTAAAATTGCTGATTTTGAATATGCTGGAGATTAATGGTGATATTAGTCGTTTCTTTATAAGGAAACATTCAGCATTCATTGACTGAGCAGCCAGTGCTGTTTTTTTGTTGAAATTTATAAAATCTCTTTTTCAGGAAAATACCTTCCTCCAATAGCTGTTATCACTCTTCCCAGTATTGACAGAGGTTTCCTTCTGAACCTTTTATTTGAAGTAGTGTGAAATGTCAACATCTTAATTATATTGTTATTTTCTCTTAGCCTCTTCTCTTGATATCAATTTTAGCCATTATTGCTGTTGAAAGTCCTCAAGTCTTGTTGTTTCTGTTATTTGGTACAGTTCTATGTTTGCGATTCTGTAACTCCAGCCTACAATGTTCCAAGAATGTTGGTCTTCACCAAGATTCATAGGTTTCACTAAACTCAGCCATTTTTAACCATTGATCTTAGAAAAAAGTTGTCTAGAGCTGACAGTTTAGATATTTCTGAACAATTTTGGAGCCATGTATGACATCCATATGTAAGTCTGAATCTGGTGAGGCTATTTAAGAAAATGACTAAGTTTCAAGTTAATATTTTGGTTTTATTGCAATTACAAGCTAAACAATATCCAGCAACAAGGCCTGTGATTGGGAGATTGGATGTTTTGATGAGTGTGGAACCACCTCTTAATTGTTGCTGTTCCCAGGTACATCCTGACGCAGGGGGGTAACACCTGTTATGGGAAAATAATGAACTCCTAAACAAAAACATAACACTATGAAAGTATAAAAATACATATTTATAATAAAAATTAGCAACAATACTTATTTGTATAAAAAAAAATAGCAGCAATACATTTTATATGAAAGAAATGCCAACCATACAATTTTAAAGCAAAATAACCAACAGTACATTTTAACTCAAGTTGAAGACATAAAATTATGTTCAAAATGTTTCAATTAAATTTCAGCACTAAATGACCCATATGGAGTTGATATGCCATTAAACAAACAAATCAATCAGTGAATTTCTGGTTAAGGTTGATAGAAAAATAGGATGCCAGGGTGACTGGTGAACAAAATTTGGAGGTAAATTCCTTGAATAATGGGTGCATTTACAATAAACAAAGCAAAAGTAGTTTAAGTTTATTGCTTTGATAGAAATATTGACCCCCCCCTCTCACACACCTTTTTCATTTTTTCTTCTAAATGGTAAATGAGGACAATTTTGAAGTAAAAAAAATAAAGATTGCTACATTTAGTGAAATGTAAATTTTCTTGCTTATTTTTGTGTGCAGCCATTTTGAAATGCTAAATTCTTTCCATAAGACGAAAACTGACAGTCATCATTAAAATTTAAAAAAGGCTTCACTCACTGTCAAGAATTGATCATATCTTTCCATTTCCTATCTAACCATGTATTTATCAAAGATAATATCCATGTTTACACAGATGTCAATATGTTGATATTTAGAGAAATTTCCAAATAAATGTAATTTTCTTTTTCTTTTTTTTTTTTTTTTTTAATGTCATGTCTCTTCAGGACAGAGACACAATTATGGTTCTACAAAGATTCCTCTTCTTTATTATCTGTGAATTCCCATGACTTCTTGGGAAAGATAGTGGAATAGTTTTCTGTTAATTTCAGAATGGTTTTGAATTCCAAGTAATTCTTCCTCATGACTAGCTACTAACCAGGTTTATAGAGTACTGTCTACTTTGTTATTTAACTAATAGCTAGAGGGACAACAGATGATTTCATGCCTTTCCCAAGGTATTAGACAAAGAGTAATTTTTGGTGAACTTATATTTTTTTATATAGCAACCAATATGTTTATTTTTATATTTATTTATTTTTTTTTTTTTTTTTTTTTAAATAAACAAGGATTTTTATGCAATGGAAAACTGAAACTAAATTTATATTTACAGTCCAATTTAGTCATTTTCAAAATGGCTTATGGCCAAAACATGTTGAAACACCAGTTCCTGTACAATCACCAAAGTTAAGCTACATTGAGCCTAGTCACTACCTAGATGGGAATATCAGGTGCTGTAGGCTTGGATGGTATAATTATTACAGAGAGCAAAGTTCCAATTCCCAAGTGAATATAACAAATTATATTCACTTACATGCAAATACCTTTGGAAAAGATTTAAATCCATTTCTTCTTCTCCCAGCTATAGGTTAATTATCACTAATTCAATATTATCTCAAAAATTCTTACAATCTAGAAATATATTCTGGCTTTGAGCAACCTGCAAAAGGTTGATAAGCCATAAAAAAATGATCAAATCATTTTCTTATAACCTGTAAAAAACAAAATTTAGAATTAAATTTAATTAAGAAAAAAATATATAATATTAAAAGATTGTCTTTTATTAATGTCATTACTTCAGGGTGTAGAAGAAGAATTCCCTGACAAACCAAACTTTCATGTCAGATGCCAATTTACCACACTACTGGTCAGTTGTTATTTATAACAAGACAAAAAGTATGGGTTATTAATTAGAGATTACTATACCACCATCTTGCATTTTGTGCTGATTTTCCTGACTAAGTGATACAAATATTAGCATTGCAAGTTAGGTAATAAACTTGACGCAATAAAATAGGAGGCATTACTTGTGTGTACATTTAGGGAAACCAAACAATGGATGTTGACCTCAGCGGGATGAGAAGAACAAGAATGTGTTTAGAAAAAATTGAATGTTTACCATAAAATTTTAATTATATTACTACTATCCTCTAAAATATAAGCCACCTGTGAGATAACGTAAGAAATAGTAATAATTCGATCAGTACCTGTCAAAAATCAACACTTGATTCTTATTCTTGGAATAGGATCAACCACTCAATGTTGTTAGCAGTTCACAAAGAAACTTCTATTCTTCTTCTTCTATATGCTGTATCCCTTAAGGGCTTTGGCAATCATGGCTCTCCACAATTTCTTATCCTTTGTAACTCTTAATAAATTTTGCCTTTTTGTTATCTCTCCGAAACCTTGTTCTACCATCCACTTACTCAAGCTTGTTAGGTAGGTTATGCATTGTTTTCCTTTCTCTTGCCTTTAATCTGCCCTGTGAGTATCAAATTTTTCAAGCCCTCTTTCCTCATATGCCCTAGAAATTTCAGCTGCCTCGTCCTGATGTTAAGTATGTTTCCTTTTTGTTTCCATTTTCTCTAAAACTTTGTTGTTGCTCAGATGTTTAGCCTATGGTATTCTCAGCATCCTTCTGTAGAACCACATTTCTGTTGCTTTAAGTCTCTTCATCTTTGAGGAGATTGTCCAGCATTTGCTGCCATACAATTTCTTAAAGAAGTCAAAATGTATTCAAAAATATAACTCCAACAAAACTATAACATAAACATACATATCACTGCTTTTAGTAATCATGTACACACAAATATGTACCATTTATACTTGGATATCATGCAACTTTTGAAGGCCTGATTTTGAAGCAAATTTTAAGGTGGAGTCACATCATAGATGAGATATAAAATTAGTGTATATACTGCTGACCCTGGCTATGCCATTGACCAAACTATATATACAATTAACTATAGACAAAAAGTACAGCTGTATTTAAAGTAAATATTGCATGTTACATGAGTATATACAGTATATGCACAAAAGTATATCATCTACCATGTGAAAGCTGAATAACATATATCATATTTTTATTACTTCAAAACTCCCAAAAGATTAAATTTCAGCATCAAATGACCCATAAGGAACCATTGTCCAGCATTCATTGGAGGACTGATATTACATAAGTTATTCTTTTATTATCTGTGAATTGCTATGACTTCTTAGAAATGGTAATAGAATTGTTTCACTTTACTTTGTCTATTCGTCTTGGGCATGACAATAAACTACATCCGTGTCCTGGCTAAGACAATAAACTACATCCAGCAGCAAGGCCTCTGATCAGGAGGTTTTGAAGATTTTGGAACCACATCTTAATTGCTGATGTTCCCAGGTCCATCCTGACCTAGAGTGGTAGCACCTGTTAGAGTGTCCCAGCTAAATAGTTAACCCCTAAACTGGGGTAAAAACACTATGAAAGTTTAAAAATAGGTTTTAATAGCAGAAATACTTTGTAAAAAAAATTATTACCAGCAATAAATTTTTGAAGAAAAAAAAAAACTATTACCTTCAGTACATTTTTGAAAAAATATTACCAACAATGTTTTTAAAAAATAAATATTACTAGCAATACATTTTTGAAAAAAAAATATTACCAGCTATACATTTTTGAGGAAAAAATATTGCCAGAAATAGATTTTTGACAAAACAAAATATTACCAGCAATAAAAATTTTGTCAGCATTAAATAACCCATTGAGGTTGATATACCATTAAACAAAATAAACCAAACCAATCTAAACCAAAGAATAGATACTCTATTCATACGAATCTATCCTAAAAATGTCACATTAAATAACCCATTGAGGTTGATATGCCATTAAACAAACCAAACCAAACTTTCTCTGTAGTTTTGAATTCAGAATAGTGTTTTTCATTGATTGAATGCCACCCAAGTCTATAGAGCCTAGTATACCTGAATATTTAACCCATACCCCTGAGTATAAGCACATATAGCTTTTTCTGTCTGTGATTTTCAGAAGAGTTTAAATGGATTGGTTGAACATTGTGATAACAATAAAAGCCACATATAGTGTGAAAACAATATTTTATTTACTTATCTGTTTTTTGTTTTTGTTATGGTTTATCAATCTTTTGTCAATTCTTAAAAGCTAAAACATATTTTTTGATTGAATGATTCTTTTTTTTTTTTTTGTTAGTGAATATTAGATTAAGCTTGGGGAGAAGAGGTGGATTCATACATTAACGCAGGGTATTTGCATGTAAGTGAATATAACGAACCCAACTGGAATTAGAACTTGGCTCTCGAATTTCTCATTTCAAGCCATTATAGCATCCACACATCCAAACTTACAGCACCTGGTGTTCCAAAGTGGTCACCCTTCTAGGTATGGACCAAGCTCAATGTTGCTTAACTACGGTGATCGAATGAGAACCTGTGTTTTAATGTGATATAGACATAATCCCATAAAAACAATACCAATATTATTTCTATTTTTTAGAATTTTGTAAATTTTTATTGTTAGTTTTTGACGAGTATTTACTTTCAACTTAATCTTTAGTTCCTTTTTAATACAATTAAGATGACAGTAAATGCTAATCAAAAATTAATAATAATGACTTCAGTAATTTTAACAACTCTTGGAATATATAGCCTTGTTTTTTGGGTACTTCAACATGGTGTAATGGTTAGCAAGCTTGCCTCACTAGATCAATTGTGACTGAGTAGTGAGTTTGATCCTCCCTGATTGCTCCACACTTTCGGCCTTGTGCCACATCTAAGCTATGCCTAGAAAATCAATTGGGCATTTTGACATGTTGATTAGCAAGTTTGTCTTATTAGAACAATTACAACTGAGTAATGAGTTCAATCCTCACTGGGTGCTCCATCTAAGCTACACTTATAAAATCAGCTTATGGTCAGAGAGAGAGAGAGATCTCAGTTTGCATAAAATTGGTAAACAGGTAAAAAAATAATGACAAAAAACGTGATTTTCCACCTAGTTGTAGAATTGATTGGACAGAATATTCTGGTAGCAACAAAAGCACCAGCAGTTTTCGGTTCAAGAGTGTAATCAAGTCATGCAATGATACTAACTCATCTTCTCAACATTTGGCATGGTGTAATGTTCAGCAAGCTTGTCTTTCTAGATTAATTATGACTATATAGTGTGATAGATCTTCATTGGATGTCACTATCCTTTCGACCTTGTGCCACATCTGAGCTACGCTTTTGGGTACGTCAACATGGTGTAACGGTTAGCAAGATTGCCACACTAGATCAATTATGACTGAGTAGTGAGTTTGATCCTCACTGAGTGCTCCACACTTTCAACCTTGTGCCACATCTAAGTTATGCTTAGAAAACCACCATAGCCTTGTTATGTTGGGTTGTTTTTTTGTTATTTTATCATATCCACTTATCTATTCTGCTTTTGTTGAATGCCTTTCCTCCTGATAATTATCATTTTTATTTTTTTCAGGTAAGTGTTGCAATTTTATCTTTTTCTCCAATTTCATCTCATTCTGTAAGTATTGAATTTTTTCATCATTTGCTTTATTTTAAAACAATGTTTTGTTGAGAGTTTTTCAGTGCGTTCATATGCGTTCCTATTTTTTATTCCCAATTATTTTTTTCTTTTCATTCAATCAATCAAATAAATAGATTCTTGGAAGTATTCTTCTTCCATGTAGCTTGTACCATTCAGGACGTAGTTGATCATGGCTCTCCACAACTTCTTATTCTTTTTAGTTCTAAGCAATGTCTGTCTCCTTACTATCTCTCCCAGTCCCTGTTCTAGGTATGTTACTCAATGTTTCCCTATATCCTTCTTGCCTTCAAAATGTCCTGTCAGTGTCAAATTCTCTGAGTTGTCTTACCTCACAATGTGTCCCAGAATTTTCAACTGCCTCTTCCTGGTTCTAATTATAAGTGCTCTTGTTGTTTCCATTTTCTATGAAACTTTGTCATTGCTTACATGTTCTGTCAATTGTATTCTCAGCATCCTTCTGTAGAACCAAATATCTGTTACTTCAAGTCTCATTTGTGAAGAAATTGTTCAGCATTCATTACCATATTAAACCTAGAAAACATAACCATGGGTATATAGTACCCAGCACAAATTTTCCTATTTTTAATTACAATTTTCAGTACCTGATTTTCTTACCTAAATAATGTTTTTCAGTTCCTAGTAATGTTAACTTAAAGTACAAAGTTTGAAGTGCTTGCATGTAAAATATTTCAAATAAAGATTTATATTTAATATTTTTTTTTTGATATTTTCAAAATTGGGTATGATATACCCATGGTTACTAGTGGTGTAACTTTAATTGATGGTTAGTGTTCTAGGGTTAAAAAAAATATTTTTATAAATTTGTTATGGTATGAGGGATGTTAAAAAACCATGCTCTTAAACAGTTTATCTTTCTCTATTTAAATTTCTGGGAAAAGTCGGATGATTACAGTTTTGTTCGCTTGTGTCTTTTGTAGGGAAAAATAGTTAAGTATTTTAGAATTTCTTTTTCAATTTCATTCCAAGAATTTTTTGTATTACTGAAAGTTTTTTGGTTTTTAAATCTATATAGAAAAAGAAGGCAATTGTGTTTTAAATTTGAGGGAAACATTTAACAGGTAACAGATTGTTCTCATAACAATTAAGGGTAAACATGCAAAGAAGGGAGAAAGAAGAAAATAAAAAGAAAATGAATAATGATGAGTGATGATACTGACTCAAAAACCATGGTATGGCAAGTGGTACATAACATCTGAAACAAAAATTTTCAATATTGCAATCAGAGGCCTTGCTGATGGATGTAGTTTATCTTCATAGCAGGACTAGAGTAAACTGAAGACAAGAAAAGCAGTGGAAAACTGACAGTAACCTATTTGATAAGTTTCAGTAAAAGGATGATAAAGATCCACCAAAACAGAAAGGTGATAAAAAAAGCAACAAAAAGTTGGAAGATAAAAGCCATAATTACCTTCACCCTATATATAAATATATATATATTATAAGAAATGGTAATGTCTAAGTTTTAGAATATATCATTTTTTTCTTTTCTAATTTTTTTTTTCATAATCATTTCCTAAAAATTTGGGCGGCACTTTGGACATCTTCAATATCCAAAACAAGGACTTGTAAAATCAGTATTCAGAGGAACAATTATACTAGCAAAATCATTAAAAATTTGGTGACTTGCTTTTTTAGCCATTTTTCAACCAAAATTTTTAAAAATATTTGTTAGTTTCTTTTAGTTGTTGTGGTTATAATTTTATTTGTCTTTTTTTTTCTTTGGGTTAAAAGGAATTTTATTCCTGCTTATCTCGGTCTGCTCTCCCACCTCCACCTGCAAAAACACAAAAAGACACAAAGCCTGTACTGAAGTAATTGGTAATATTTGTACAAGATGGTCGGTCAATGAAATGTTCTCCAATGTTGTCTGTCTCCTCCAATGATTGCTTTACAGTTTTATCTTTTCTCCAAAGCCCCTGTGATTAACAGAACAACTTTTCCCCCATTTGCAGATCCTATGTAATTTGAATGCAATTATTGTGTGGATTAAGGTTATCTTGTTGAGGCTATTTCTTCTTTGACTACCTGAGCCATTTTGATGAAGAAATATGACACATCTCCTGCCCTTCCCCCTTTCCTCTCAAATACATGCACACACACACACACACACACACACACAGATATATTCACATTCCTCATTTAGCATAAGATTCGATTTCTTCACCAGAACTGCTACTCTGTTTTTCATCTTGCAACAGAGTTTTAATTAAGAAAAAAACAATTCTTCCCAAAAAGCTGATTCCATTTTCACACTTTGTGTTCTTTCAACACTCTGCCTAATCCAAAATGGTTTCTTCTAATTTGCCTGCAATTTGTAAGCTTGTTTTGATGGAATGTGCAGTTTCATGACTTTGCATTAGAATTTGAGGCTGAAGGGAATTAATTCATCTTCCGGCTTCAATCTCCTTTTGCAATAAGGACTTGTGGATAATTGTCATTTGACCACTATTTCATCTGCTACATTTGTGCGTGTTTGTGTATATGTATGTCTATCAGTGTCTAATGTATGTATTTGTTAGTGTATGAGGTTAGGGGGACATTGAAAAGTTCTCAGCTCAACCAAAAAGCCCTTCCAAAAAAGATATTGGATCATTTAGTCAGATTTTGAGAAGTAGATTGGGTCAAGAACTTTTCAGTACCTAATTGTATATCTGTACATACATGGTTCCCAAAATGGGGTGCATGCACCATAGGGGGCAATTTCAATTTTAAGGGGGGCAATTCAAGAATGAGTTATTAACAGTGAATTTTTTTTCTTGTGAGTCTGTGTGAGTATGAGTGTGTGTGTGCACATTTATATATATAAATCTGTTGGTATACAATCCAAGTGAATCCTATTAAGTCAATATAAAATATTAAAACTGATTCACACATACAGCTCAATATTTTTATAATAAACAGAGCAATATATTTCATACAATCAGAATTATGATACCATTACCAGGATTTTTCAAACAGTCAATGGATGATAAAATTTATCATTCACTGACTGTTTGAAAAATCCTGTAAATTTAATTTTACAAGGTGAAAATGATCATTTACATAATGGTAACTTAATTCCGATTATATGAAAAATATATGCAGTATGCATATATAAAAATATTTGTGTGTATGTACATGTGTAATTATATGTCTTCATCTTTCATGTGCCATTTCCTTTCAGGACATAGTCGATCATAGCTCTCCACCTCTTCTTGTCCCTTGTAGCTCTCAATAAATTTTGTCTTTTTGTTATTTTTCCAGACCCTTGTTCTGCCATTCACTTGCTTCAGCCCATTAAGTATATCACTGATTGCTTTCTCTTGTTCCTCTTTCCCTCTATCTACCCTGTGAGTATCAGATTTTCTAAGCACTCCTTTCTCATTATGTGTCCCAGAAATTTCAGCTGCCTCTTTCGGATGTTAAGTATAAATTTCCTCTTTGTTTGCATCTTCTGTAAAACCTCATTGTTGCTCACATGTTCGGGTCATGACATCCTTAGCCTCCTTCTGTAGAACCACACAACTGTTGCCTAGAGTCTCTTTTTCATCATTGAGAAGACCGTCCAACATACATTACCATAAACGAGGACAGGTACTATATATATATATATATATATATATATATATATAAAGTAACACAATATTTTTATAAAGATTGTAAAATTCTAAAATTAATTGATAATATTGCATATATGCTGTCTCAAGTTCTTATGGATAGTTAAGTTAATGACCTTTTAGGTTTCCTCCATGTAAATGGGAGTTCACTCTTTGAATAATAAGAATTATATGTCACGGGGAGGGGGTGCATCAGGATTTTAGAGATGCTTTGGTAGAACATGGCCAAAAAAAGAGAACCACTGATGTAAATATGTATCTATTTCTGAGCACGTCTTTGAGTGCATTACATACGTATTTTTGAGTGCATATATGTTTGCGTGTATCTATGAATCTAATATGTATCTATTTCTGAGTGTGTCATATACGTTTCTGTGTGTGTGCATATATATATATATATATATATATATATATATGAGTGTATGTATCTGTGTATATAGGATAAATCTAGTTCTGATTGTGTGTGCCTGTGAGTGTCTTATATATGTTTTTCTGTGTGCTTGTGTGTGTCTATAAAAGTAGCTAGTATCTATTTCTGAGGCTATATGCTTATGAGTGTATATATGCCAGTGTTTTTCTGAGTATTTGTGTCAGTGTACATAGTACTTATTTCTGAGTATCTGTGTGCATAGTATGTATTTTTGAGTATGTGTGTGTATCTGTAGTATGTATTTTTGAGTGTTTGTGTGCTTAGTATACATTTTTGATTATCTGTGTGTAGTTTGTATTTCTGAATATGTGTATGTCTGTGCATGTAGTATGTATCTATTTCTGTGTGTCTGAGTGTAGTATGTATATATTTCTGAGCATTCAGATGTTTGAATGTATGTGTGTCTGTTAGTGTATTTTTAAGTGCGTGTGCATATATATATATTTTATTATATGCATCTGTCTGTATTGTCAATAAGTCTGTAAGATCAAGGGAAAAGGAGCAAGGAATAATTTCCAAATCGTTAACCTCACAAATAAAACCAGATTAATCTTAATCTTTCTGCTTGAATTTTATTTTGGCTTTAAATACATTCTATTATTATTATTATTATTGATGTTCCTGTTTCTATTGCTTAGTTTCTCCTTGCGTTCAAATTGGATTGGTTAGTTTGGTTTTGTGTTTTATTTCAGGCCATATGTCCACGCAAAAAATTAACTTTCATCACGTTTGGTTCTGGTAATTAGATTTCCTTGCTGGCTGTGTTAAATGCTGAACAGAACACAAGCTTAACATATTATGTATTTCTTGCAATAAAGGAAAAAGGTGGCAAAGAGGAAAGTAGAAACAGAAAATTTAATCTAAATTTTGCACTTAGTCTTAAGAAATGTGTATCTCTTGTTGACTTTTCAGTGTCTGCATCTGCATTAACTTATATTTTTGTACCCTAAACATAAATTGAAACTTACCTTGCTGTGAGGATCTCCATAACCTGAAGGTTTAGAACTAAATATAGACTTTAGATAAAGGGTAAGCTTAGTTAAGTTAGTGTTATAGTTAGACATTAGGTAATGAGTCACTCAGGGTTTAGATTTGGGGTAAAGAATTAACCTATGGTTAGAGTTAAGGTTAGACGTTAGGTAATATTAACAATAGAATTATGCTTAGATTTAAGGAAATGAGTCACTCATGGTTTAGATTTGGGGTAAAGAATTAACCTATGGTTAGAGTTAAGGTTAGATGTTAGGTAATATTAGCGATAGAATTATGCTTAGATGTAAAGTAATGAGTAACTCAAGGTTTAGATTTGGGGTCAAGAATTAATCTATGGTTAGAGTTAAGGTTAGACATTGGGTAAAGAGTAATTATTGGGTTAGGTCTACTCTTTACCTTATATCTAAGGTTAGAGTTAGGTGTAGACATTAGGTAATGTAAATGTTTAATTTCAGATGTGCAATTACTATAAAGAATTCTACATCTCTCATTGAGACATTTCAACTTTTCTATCTGCTAACTTAGAGTATCATACCCTGAACTTAGGGTATTAGACTTTGCCTGATTGTAAGAACCATAGCCTAATGGAAAAGTATATTTGTCTAGAATGTCGTTTAACCTAAAAAAAAAAAAGAGTATGCAGGTTTAATCACTGCTAAGAAGTACATTTTCTTTAACAAGGCTTTTGATGATCTAGGCTGGTAGATATTAATTTCTATAAAAAAAAGCAGTCCTGAGTATGATGATAAATTATATCCAGCTTCAAGGCCCTTGATCAAGAGATTGGATGTTTTGGAGGAGCAGAAAATGACGTCTTCTTAATTGCTGTTGTTCCCAGGTCCATCTTTATCCTGGGTGGTAGCTATGGGGAAATAGTGAACTCCCAAACCAAAAATAAACACTATAAAAATATAAAAGTACATTTTTATAGTAAAAATATCAGTAGTATATTTTTATATAAAAAAATGACCAACAATACATATTTCTAGTAAAATTACCAACAATCCAATTTTAAAGCAAAATAATCAACCATACATTTTATCTGTAGTTGAATGCATTCCAAAATATATTTACTTAAAGCCATAAAATTATGTTTGAAATATTTAAATTTTGTCATTAAATAACCGATAGAGGTTGATATGCCACTAAACAAAATCAGCCAACAAAACTATGAATGAAAAATAAAAGGAAAACTATTTTATATCAACATGTTTCATCTCTTGAGGAATTTTATCAATGTAAATTTGGAGATTTTGTTTCATAACATGCATTGCTATACAGAATTAATATAGAGGAAAAATATTAGGTTTTCATATTTTGAATTTGAGAACACTCTAAAATATTCTTAAATTAATTTATATCTATCACATCCACCGCAAGTGGGATCCTTAAGTTGTTGTGAGCTCCACATTCCTTTCATTAACTACATAGTATGAGCTTTGCTGGGGATTTTTTTAAAATCATTTCACACACCCCCAAGCATAGCAATAAAGCCACTAAGATGCAAGTGGGTTACTGAGTGTTTAGATAATATGAAAAATATATATATATATACAGATTGTTTTTGAATTCAGGATTTTTTCTTCAAAAATGGTTGCATGCCCAGTCTAGTCTTCTTTTTAACTCCTAGCTGCTTATAGAAAATATGGAATCATGTCTGTCCAAGGGTATTTGTGTGAAAGTAATGAAATTGACTGGCATTTGAATTCAGCTGGACAATATCTTGTTCTGAAGCACTAGTCATAACAACACCATAACATCCTATTTCATTATTTTCATTCGAACATGTATACCCACTAAAATTATATAATTTTAGTGGGTATATAAGAATATATGTATATTATATGCTACTGGAAATCTGGTTGCGCTTTCTAGGGAAAAGGGATTTTAAAAAACACTACTAATAAGCATTGTTTTTCAAGTAAATTGAATTGAGTTCTCCGAGCTGCTGGCATATTTCGTATAGAGAAAAACGTTAAAATTCCCTTCCTTTCTGCTGTGCAATGATGGCCTAGGGGTATGATATCTGACTGATGTCAAATCAGTTGAGTTTTGATCCCGGCTTGAAGCAATTGGATGTCTAGTCACGCTGTGGAGCTGTGATACAGCAACTAGTCTGTCTGTTATATATATATATATATATATATATATATATATAAAAGTTATAAAGAACTTGGTAAACCCAATTGGTAAATCCAGGAGGATGAAATCCTGAGAGCTCAATGTGAAGAACAGAGCTAATATTTAATGAAAAACAGACCACTTTAAGGTACCATGACAATAATTTATTTCACCAAAATCCTTTTTAAAGGATTTCGGATCATCAGGTAAACACTTCCAACAATGAAATGAGAAGAAAGGATTTGGTGAAATAAATCATTGTAATGGTACCTTAAAGTGGTCTGTTTTTCATTAAATTTTATATATATATATATATATATATATATATATGTATATGCTTATTGCCTGGGAAGCGTTTTATTAGAGGAAGGAAAATGTAACACTGAAATCTGAAAATGCATTTGACAAGCAAAAGAAGCATTCCAAAAGCTAAGCAAGAGGTTGAGAAATGGCAAACTTTCATTAGAAACAAAGAAAAGACTGCTGTATTGCTAAAGGATATCCATCTTTTTATACAGCAGTTAGTGCTGGACAATCTCTCCATGGATGAGGAAAGAAAATGGAGACAACAGAAATGCAATTCTGCAAAAGGATACTGAAAATTCCAAAGCTGGAGAAAGCAAGCAACAAAAAAAATCTTAAAGAAAATGGTAACAGAAAGAGCAATTCTACTCAGAATCAGGAAAATATGGCTGAAATTCCCTGGAAGCATAATGAAAAAGTTGGGCTTGGAAATCTTAATCTTCATGGGGTATATTAAGGGTAAGAAAGGTAGGGGAAGGTAGTAAGCTTGTGTGAATGGATGGTGGAGTGGGCAGGGGTAGTTGCCTTATCAAAGTGAGAAAACTGCTAAGGGCTACAAGGGATAGGAAGTTGTGAAGAGCCATGATCAGCTATGTTCTGAAGGGACTCAGCACAAAGATACAAATGCATTTCAAATGGTGGCTGCATAGTATCTTTAGTCATAATGTTTTTGCATTTTGAATCCTGTTAAAAATTGCTTTTTACATTCTTGTCAACCACTTGATTTGATCTTCATATTACTTTCAGTTCATGTTGTAGAGCAGAGTAATTCTGGTCATTGCTTTCTTTGATTTCCTTCTTGGTTCTATGTTCTCAAGGTATTGATCAGAAGAAAAATCTATCAGTAGACATGTCCAGGTAATCCAATGCTTTACTTTACCAACTTCTAGAGATTTTCTTCAGTCTTATTCCCAAAAAACAAAACCTGCAGCTCAGTTCTTCATGTTAACTGCTTTCACTTAACACTGTTCATGATCACCTGTATTCTGAAACGACTTGGCATATAGAAATATACCATGTCCTTTCAGAATATAGGTGATCATGGCTCTCCACAGCTTTCGCTCTTTTTTTGCCTTTTACTATTCCTCTTTATCCTTGTTCTGCCATCCATTCACAAAAGCCTGTGAAATATGTTACTTGCTGTTTCCCTGTGCTCTTCTTGTCCAATGAGTGTTAAATTCTCTATGCCCTCTTTCCTCATTATATGACACAGAAACTTTATCTATTTTTTCCTGATTGTAAGCTTAATTTTCCTTGTAGTTCTTTGTGGCAGACATGAGACAGAACCTGGGACGAGCACAACTGGTTGCGACTTGCCTTGTCCCCGCCAAAAAAGAGCCCGTGTTTTCTTAGCATGCAAAGCTACTGCAGTTGAAATGAGGGAGAAAAAAAGCACTTACCACTCTGCCGTAATCCGTCCTCGGCCAGATAACGTAAAAGAATGAGGGGGGGACTTGCATTGCATTTTTATGCAATAAAGATGCAATGCATTATGGGACATGGACGCAATGAATTATGGGATCGCATGAAGACGCAAGGGATTATGGGTATATGGACAAATATAAAAGCAACTAATTTTTCCCAGTGCGGGGTGCTTGGAGTGACGTTCACGGTTGGCGGCTAGAAAAGTCTGTTAGTGCGATTGTGAGACAGAACTCAAGAAGGAACGACTCTAGGTTGGAATACCTTGAATTTACTCGCTGGTTGCTGTTTTCTTTTTTTTTCCCACATTCTTATTTTCCTTGAAACTTCCTCATTTCTCACATGTCCTGTCGATAGTTTTCTCAACATTTATCAGTAGAACCATATCACTAGTGTTTCAAGTTTCTTCTTCATCTGTAAAATGTTTCTCCAGAACTTACTGTTATATAAAAGAGTAGACATCTTTGTTGTAGTTTTGTATTAATCAAACATTTTGCTTCCCACTTAGTGCTTTGTATAATTTTATTTGTAAGTACTATCATAAATATTGGGTGTAAACCAAAAAAAACCAAAAAAAAACAAAGTCCAAATGATTTATTGAACAGGATATAAACTATCAATGGCAGCTGGCCATTGTTCATTCTCATGTACAGTAAAAGGCTTTGTGACTCTGGTTAAAGCTTATTATACCAAAAAAAACAATATATTATTTAAATCAGTAATTACCTGGATCATATAACAATTTTATTCGGTGTTTGTCCTGAAAACATTTAATAACATTACATGATATTCTAAGCCTGCATTAGCAAGTGATGAATAATAACTATGTAGGCATGGTAATAAGAAAAATTGATTTGAGTTGTAGATTGTGAAAAAGTGATGTATTAATAAATACAGAGTTAATTCCCTTGTAACTATTTATAGAAACCAATCACATTTCAATAAGGTATAGTGATTTTCCAAGCATAGCTTAGATGTCGCACAAGCCCGAAAATGGGAGTACCCAGTGAGGATCAAACTCACTACTCACTTGTAATTGTTTTAGTGAGACAAGCTTGCTAACCATTACACCACGTCCAGGTGCCCAAATTTCAATAAAGTATATGCCTGTTACTATTAGCAGTCAGTCCATCACTCTGTATGGGATGCTACAGAAAGCACACAGTACATTTTTTTTCTTATCATTTACTGTTACTCAAAGTTGTCCAAACATGATACAACATAGATAAAAGACAGAATGTTTTTTTAATCATTTCACCCCCAAGCAAGCTAGTAATGCCACTAGTATGTAGGGGGTTACAGGGAATGAAAATGAAAGAGAAGCCTGAGATTGAGGAAAGGACAAAAAAGAAGACAGAAGATGGCAATTGACATTGCATTTAAATTTTTGGAGATTGTAGTTATCAGGGAAGCAAGGAAACAAGGGAGTTCCACAGGTGGGAAGTGTGAGAAAAGAAACTGCTGGAGGAGAAGTGTCAGTTGCATTTAATTATTTTAAAAGTAAAATGGTGGGAATTAGTTGCCAATCTAGTTTAAATTCATGTAGTCAGGGCACCAGAGAAAATAGCTCATCATCAGAGCAGTTGCCATGAAAATGTTTGTAGAAAAGAAAGAGGGATGCCACATCACATTAGTGAGAAAGTGACTGAAGTCTGTTGCCTGGTAATGGATCGATTACATTACAGATCTTTCTTTAGATTTTGTCAAGAATCTTGAGATGTACAACAGAAGCACCAGACCAGATATGGCAACAGTATTCAATGCATGGAAAAGAAAAATGCTGTCATTTATACACCTGAGAAGATTAGAAAATTATCCCATACAACAAGTGCAGTTAATAGACGATAATCACAATATAGTTGTATATGACTACAAAATAATAATAACTTGGTTATCTCAATAAAATATTGACCAGAATAGATGTAATTTTGCATCTCTTTGGCAACTTTGTTGATTTTCAGCAAGAGAAAAAACATCAGATACGAGTTAGGAATTGGAAATAAAAACATCCAGCAGGTACAAAAGTTTAAATATCTGGGGAGCATTTTAACAGAGGATGGAAAATTGTGATTCTAATATCCAAGTATACATTGCACTAATGAAAAAAGTATTCCAAAAGCTAAGCAAGGTGCTGATAAATGGAAAAATTTCATTATAAACAAAGTAAAAAGTGCTGGATTGCTATGTGATATCCATCTTCTTATATGGCAGTCAATGCTGAACAATTTTCCCATGGATGAAGAGAAAACTGGAAGCAACAGAAACATGATTCTACAGAAGGATGCTGAAAATTCCAAGGACAGAGCAAGTGAGAAAGCAATCAATGAAGAAGTCTTAATGAAAATGGCAACAGACAGAACACTTTTTTTTTTCTTTTAAGCATTTCCCCACAAGCAAGGTGGGAGTGCCACTAGCACGCAAGGGGTTACAGAGAGCAAGAGTAAAGAGCGGTGTTTGAGGAAAGGATAAAGAGAAGGATGGGGATCAAGATCAAGGAATCAGAAGATGTCGATTGACATTACATTCAAATATTTGAAGACTATCGCTACTGAGGAAGCAAGTAAGAGGAAGGAAGTTCCACTGTTGTGAAGTGTGAGAGAAGAAGCTGTTTGAGTAAAAGAGGCAGTTACATTTAACTGTTTTGACAGTGAAAGGGTGGGAACGAGATGCTGACCTAGTAGTGTGCTTAGATTCATGCAGTTGGGACACCAGTGAAAGTAGCTCCTCAGAGCAGTTACCATGAAAATATTTGTAGAAAAGACAGAGGGAAGCCACATCATGTCTGTGAGAAAGTGACTGGAGTCATGATGCCAGGTCAGAACCTACTCAGGATCAGAAAAAGAGCTGAAATTCTTTGAACATATACCATATATGTTGGCATAGAAGGCGATCTTTTAATCCCCCCGCCCAAAATAGGAGGCCATCTTACAATCCAGGTCTAAATTGTGAACCTTAAATTCCAAGCAACTTATTTACCAATATCAAAAAAATACAGTTTTTATATATTAAAATATACTTTCTGCTTGGTATGTAAAGTTTAGCTATGATTTCTCTCATTAGTAACAAACTGATGGCAAAATAAGTAAACTATAAGTAAAAAGTATAAGTAAAAAAAACTAACTCCTACCAAAAACAAAGGACCTTTTCTTTTATGTATCATGAAATCTATCATACCTTCATAAATACTCGAGAAAATTATGGTAATCACGACACTGCTATAAATTGTTTCAATATACCAGAAAATTCTATTCTTGATAATGACAATGGAAAATTGAAGAGAATTACTTATTGATGAATTAACCAATTTTTTATTTTTTTTATTTTCTGATCCAAAGGATATTTTAAGAAACATACTTAATTTTTTTCCTTCTGACTTTTTCTGTTACATATAATGGCTTTGGGATTTTTCTTCTTTATTTTGTGCCATTATAGAAGTTGTTATTCTGAAATGCTACTCAGTGGAAATGGCTTATCTCCATAATTCTATCTGACTGCCTAAGCTTTGTATTTTCCACCAATTCCAAGGCATCTCTTGAGAATTCTCTAAGGTAGACTTGCATTTTGAAGAATTTCCTATTCTCAAAGAGATGTCTGCCTTTTTGAGGTAATTCTAATTCTTAAAGACAATCTTTCATTTTTTGAATTTTTTTTTATTCTCAAAGAGATACCTGCAATTTTTTTTTTTAAGTTTTCTCATTCTTTAAGACTGGCCAGATATTTTTTTTAAGGTTTTCCCATTCTAAAAGGTAGACCGATATTTTTAAAGTTTTTCCATTCTTTAAGATGGGCCTGATTTTCTTTTTTTAAAATATTTTCCTATTCTCAAATTTTTGAAAAGGTTTTCCCATTCTCAAAGAGATGCATGTATTTTTAAAGGAGTTCCCATTCGTAAAGATAGGCCAGCATTTTTTAAAAGTGTTCTTCATTCTCAAAGATAGGTCTACATTTTTGAAGAATTTTCAACTTTGTACAGTTTCCTAATATTTTGCCAAATCGATGCTAAAAGTCAACAGATGAATAGAAATTGACATATTTGATTTGATATTATAAATCAGTTATCTAGGCTTTTGAAAAACAATTAAGATTGTGTTAGCATTGTTAAACAAATAATTATATTTCAATATATATAAAATATGGTATATTCACCAGACTTGGCACTTGAAATTATCATATTTTGGCCAATAAAAAATTTATATATTTAATATTAATTCTTTAATATATCATCAAACATGTATTGCTAAAAGATTGTTGTTTAGGACAACTCCTAAATAAAGTGTTTCATTCCTTGAAGGAATTTCTTCTGATCAATAATAGTTTTATTGATTAAGTCAATCTTATTTACATAAGGTACGAGATTTGGTTTGGTTTGCTTTGTTTTACGGCATATCAACCACAATGGGTTAGTTAATGCCGACAAAGTTTTTATTTTTGGTAATATTTTTTTTCAAATCTATTTCTGGTAATTTTTTTTTTCAAAAAAGTATTGCTGGTAATAAATTTTCTTCAAAAAAATTATTGCTGGAAACAATTTTTTTGACAAAGTATTTCTGATAGTAAGACCTGTTTTTATACTTTCATAGTGTTTTGACCCCATTTTGGGGGTTAACTATTTACCCATAGCTGGTACCCTAACAAGTGCTACCACCCTGAGTCAGGGTGGACCTGGGAACACCAGCAAATAAGAGGTGGTTCCATGCTCCTCAAAACATCCTGATCAGAGGCCTTGCTGTTGGACATAGTTTATTGTCTTACCCAGGACAGAAGGTATGGGAAACAAATACACAAAACACCAGTTACAGTTTTACATGTGGAAACACTAACAATACAGTGACACTTAGCTTTAATTGATATATATATTTCATATTAATATGTATTACTGAAATATTTTTGCTTAAGTACACATGATTTTACACACACACACACACATGCACACATATAAATTAGAAACTGGAGATACAAAAATTAAGCAAGTATAAAAATTTCAGTATCTGGGAAGTATTTTAATAGAGGATGGAAAATGTGATACCAAAATCTGAAGGTGCATTGGAATAGAGAAAAATGCCTTGCAAAAACTAAGTAAAGTACCAAGAAAGGAAAATTTCATTAGAAACCAAGTAAAGTGTATTGAACTGTTATCGTATATGGTAGTGAATCCTGGACAATCTCCATGTAGATGAAAAAGAGACTTAAAGCGAAACAAATGTGAACCTAGATGGATGCTGAGAATACTATGAAGTGAACATGTGAGCAACAACAATGTTTTAGAGAAAATGGAAACAAAAAAAGGACACTTATACTTAACATCAAAAAGAATTGAAATTTCTAAGTCATTTAATGAGGAAAGAGGGCTTAGAAAATTTAACATTCATACGACAGGCAAGCAGGACAGCGAAAAACAGTGTGTATAACCTACCTAGTGAGCTTATGTAAATACTTGTCAGAACAGGGTTTAGGAGAGATAACAAAAAGACAAAATTTGCAAAAACTTTTTTTTTCATTTTGTGTGAATGTGTGTATGTATGCGTGTATGTATGTGTGTATGTATGCGTGTATGTATGTGTGTATGTATGCATGTATGTGTATGTTGTGGTTATTTCTCCTTCTCAACGTCTTCTTCTTTCCTTATACTTTCTCTTCTTATTCCTCTACTTCTTATATATGCATTCACTATTATGCTTTTATATATTTCCCTAAATATATTCATTATAAGTTCAATATGTATATTTTACAAAATCTCCTTTATGTTCACACACACACATATATATATATATATATATATATATATTGTGTGTGTGATATATACATATATATATATTGTGTGTGTATGATATATATATATATACATATATATATATATATATATATATATATATATATATATATATATATATATAATGTAATATATGCTTTCCCTTTCTTTTCCTCTCTATTTTTCCTACTTCAATCCTTCCCTTGCTGAACCACCAGAGCACAAGTGCCAAAGATTTTTTGTAGTATTCAATTTGTTCTCTTTAAGCCCAATTAGCAGAGACCTAATTAAAGGCAGTAATTAGTTTTATTGTTCATTCAGGACAATGCAGTTTACTTTAGTATAAATTACCTGCTGGTTCTTCATTCCCAGGTAATAAATTCAATGGTTAGTGCATTTTTTTCAAGGCTACTTGTTTTGAGGTTCAATCCTCATTAACAGAATTGTAAGTTTTACTTGTCAAATATTTGAAGGATTTTGAGAAATTCTTTTCTTTCATAAGAAGAGACTTAACATTCTACCATGGAACAAATTTGAATTGCAAAATAATCTAATTAGAACCGATTTGTCATTATTTTTTTTTAATGCCATGTTCTTTCTATATATATATATATATATATAAGTGATCATGACTCTCCACATGTTCCTTTTCTTTATTATCTGTTAATTTCTGTGCCTTCTTGATAGATATAGGGGAGTAGTTTACAGTTGGATGAGCATTGTGGCATATGGATAGTTGCTCAAAATGAAAAATTGGGGAGCCCGGTTCAAATTCCAGTCAAGTTCATTACATTCATTTATGCACAAATAATATTGGGAAAGGTATGAATATATCTCTTCTCCCCTGTCTATGGGTTGAATAGCAAAACAGACAGGGTCCTATAGACTTGGTTGGCAACCAGTTTGCCACAGAAACTGTGGAGAAAATCTTCTGCCAGGTCAGTCATGAATTGAAATAGACATGATTGCCCAAATGTGTATCATGTATGGCATTTAAATGAGCTGCATTGTTCAGGGTTTTTAGTGTTTTCCTTCTCCTTGACTGGCTGGCAACCAAGGTTAGAAGATCTAATCTACCAACCTATTTAACTCATAGCTGGAGAAGAGATAGATTCAAACCTTTCCCAAGATGTGTAAGTGAACACAACAGGCTGGAATTTGAACTTGGCTTCAGGTTTTTCCTTCCATAACATCCGCATATATCTCTACATTTACTTGTCATTAGATTCTTGGTGTTGTATTCAACATATGAGGGTCAAGCAGCTCAATGACAGCCAGACAACAGCACATATTTTGTTTTTTGAAGGGCTGAATAGCAGAGACCTAGGTTTTGAATTCAGATTCCTTCCCTAGACCAGTTGCCATCCAAGGCTATAGAACCCTGTCTGTCCTGCTATTTACCCATAGCTGGAGGGAGAAGAGGATTAATACTTTCACAAGGGTATTAGCACATATGAATGTAATGAATTTGACTGTTTGAGCTTGGGTTCAAATTTCCACTATCTTCTAGCCTTCTAGAATTTTATACATGTTGCAATTAGTAAAATCTAAATCATCATTTTTTTCTTTATAAAATTTATAAAAGGTCGTCATAGTCAAGGGGTGATAATAGGAGCACTGTCTTGTTCCAGGCTCATAACTTGCCTCATAACCATGTGCTTCCGGTATTCATTGGAGAAAGGAAAAACCTGCCTTCTTGGGAATGTTAGAAAAAAGGCTGTTTTAACTCCAGACAGAAAATCAGAGTGAAACCCCAAAGACATTTGATTCAACACTGGACAACTTTCCAGCAACTTGCAGCCAAGCTGTAATGCCCTGAATTCTTTGTATCTTGTCATTGACCATCATGACCATCATCAAGGGCTGTGCCCTGGAGAGGTCACTCCAGTTTCACCACCAAAGAACTGAATTTTGACCAAAACAAGGGCTACCTTAACTCACAAGATAAATAGACACCTACTATTTTCATATAAATATTACAATTATGTTGCAATTAGTAAAATCTAAATCTCTTTTTTTATTTTATGTTCCATAATTTTTTTTGTTACCATTTTATCTGAAACTTTGCCATTGCTCAAATGTTCCATCCATGGTATTCTTTGGTAACCTTGGGTTGTGGCTCTTGATATTTCAAAGACATCCAAGAGAGTTTGGCATTCCGGCCTTCTATGCAAGCTCAAGAGCTACAGTGTCACAGGATGAATATTTGACTTAATCCAATCATCCCTAATAAATCATGTAATGAAGATTGTGTTGAACATTCATGCTTCTAGATCAAATCATACTAACAAGAGGGGTCCCCTAGAGTTCTATCCTTGAACCTATGCTGTTTCTGATCTTCTTCAATGATCTCCCTGATATCAATAATTCTCAAAGTATTTATACAAATGGCAACAATTTACTCCTGTTATAAATCCAACAGACCTGACAAACTGACAATTGCTCTTGAAAGGACCTCCAATCAGTGGTTAACTGGGACAAGGAATGGCTTGTAAATTGTTTTCAAGACTTTAATCATTTATTTAATCACTGAGAACCTGGCTGGTTGATGATAAACTCAAGGGGAACAACATGCTACTCCTCCTTGGCCTTATGTTTTCAACTGATATGGAGTGACTATATTGAATCAATTTCTACATCTACAGCAAGGAAAGTAGTAGTTGTAACACCTATTTTTTTACTGATTGATTCATTTTCTATGGTTTATCAACCTTCTGCAGGTTATTTAAAGCCAGAATATATTTTTAGAATGTAAGAAGTTTGAGATTGTAAGAAGTGTACTTTAACTGTAAAGTTCTGTTGTGGGTGCTATATTAGTCTGCAAACAGATAATGAATGATGGACAACAAACAAAATGAAAACTTGAGTAAAAAATATATTGCCAAGTTTATTTTTGTTAAAGAAAATACATCAACAAAAATAAGGTTACAGTGTACCAGGCAAAAAATATATCTGCATGTTTACATAGAAGGTGAGATGAGCATTGTCCTGAGAAGGACGGTTTTGGAAGTCGCTGAATAGTGTTGCCCTGAGGACAGTATTGGAAGTCGCTGAATAGTGTTGCCCTGAGAAGGACAGTATTGGAAGTCACTGAATAGTGTTGCCCTGAGAAGGACAGTTTTAGAAGTCACTGAATAGTGTTGCCCTGAGAAGGACAGTATTGGAAGTCACTGAAGAGCATTGTTTTGAAAAAGGACAGTTTATTACATATTGTTCCTGTTAGCAAGGATGGCTGGAGCTAACTAGAGTGGCAGGAGCTGGAGTCCTACAAGAGATGGCTGGAGCAGTGGCTGATGGTGAGCTGGAGATGATGATGGAGCTATGAGCCGGCTATCAAAACAGATACTATACTTTGATCTTAGTCATCTGGGGTGGGGAAAACTCCTTTCTTTATTGCTTTGAGACCTTTTTATATCCTGAATCAGTCTTAAAACAATGCTTTTTCTTCCAGTTGTTTTTAAAAGATGTGGAAGTGCCAACAGGATATGACACTTCTAGCATTTTTGTCTGAACAAGAAACAGATGAATGTAAATTGTCCAAAATGATGTCAATAGGGTTCTGTAAATAGAAATTAAAGAATGACTAAAGTGTTACACTTCATTTAAGAAACCAACATTAAACAAAAAGAATTTGAAGGCAAGAGTAAGTTGGTAAAAGAATTATGAACTATAGGTTATAGATATTTGGAATTTAATCAACTTCAGCAGTGGGACTAAAATAGAACTGCATTCTAATAACAGAACTTATCCGATGACCTACAGGAAAGCAAAACTAAACAGATTACTGGAAGAAAATGGTGGGATTTGGGGTGAGAGATTCATGCTTTGGAGATACATAAAAAGTGATGTTCCAAGAAAGTTGGTTAGTAGCTTGAACAGTGCCAAATACATTGAGTTGCCAAAGGGCAATTTTATACCAGATTTGTATGAAGATAAGATTTTTCTGTATACATGGAGTTTTATGTCTCAGATCACATGCAACACTACTGAGTCTGGTTGATGAAAGTGTAACTGTATTGAAAGATTGGCCAGTTTGGAGTGCTTGGTTTAAATACCATAGAGCAAATGAGAATAGCACTAAAGAGGACATACAAT
>CAHIKZ030005292.1:177500-180000 GCA_903632075.3 Acanthosepion pharaonis | reverse complement strand
TTTTTTTTTCTTTCAGCACCATCTTATAAAATAAACACTAATTCTTAAACATCATCAGTGGTTGGTCTCAGACCTACAAAATCCAGTGATAACTTTTAAGTGTCTGTTTTATAAAATGCTGAACTCTGTGAATTTCATTTTTCTGAAATTATCAGTCATCAAATTATAATTTCTTTCACATGTCTGTCACCTGTGATTCTTGCAATAGAGGCAGACAATATTTCTACTGTGAAAGTACAGTAGTTAACTTAATTTTAATCCATTTTTCTTGACATTTTTTTTCTTTCTTTTGCTCTTATTTATAATTTGCATAAATAATAGATGAGTTTTATGTCAGTATTGCAACAGCTTCATAATTTTCTTTTTTACTTAATAATTACATCTGGTCTTTTGATTTTATATTCCTAATAACCCCACATTTTTTTTTTTAATTTTAAAATAATCAAATTTATAAATGGAATTTTCAACTTTCAAATCATTTCATGTGCCAGTGAGCAACTTTTAAATAATCAGAAACTATCAGTTAATTGGGGGGGGGGGTATTTATTTAGATTTTGAAAAGATGACAGGAAACTACTCCGCTATCTTTTACAAAAAATTCATAGGAATTCACTAATAAAAAAAAAAAAATATATGTACTAGGTTTATGACTTTTTTGTAACCTTATGTCTGTCTGTCATAAATCAATTAAATTTTGTTCAAAAGTAATGAAAAAGACATTAATTTGTTTTAGTTCTTGAAAAAGGTCACCCCCACACACACACACACACAAATCTGAAAATTTGATTTTACCATATATGCAATAAGGGTTAAAATTCAAAATATTTCAGAAGCTTTATTTTTCAATTTGCAAATGATGTAATTGGATAGAACTTATGTATTTTTTAACACATTTAACAGTTTATAGTTGTAGCATGACATACAAACATACAAATAAGCAAAAATAAGTTTTAGAAGGTTCCAGAAAGTCATAGTACTACTATACTTATATATGATTTTAGAAATTTCATGTAGGGGGTGACATTTTAAAAAAATAAACTGAATTAAAACCTTCTTCATTATTTTTTTAACACAATTCATCAAATTATGATAGAAGAATCAATTATTTTACACAAAATCATAACCCTAAAGTGAACAGCGTTGATTTTCTACATTCCAATAGGACATTGCATTTAAAAAAAATTATACTTAGAAATACAGCGTAACCCGGATATAAGAGAGTTGTCGGGACCGGAGAAGAAGTCTCTTATATACGGGTTTCTCTTATATCCGGGTTTGGTCTATTTTGTTTAGGTAAGTATGGGAACACTTTGGGACCAGATAAAATCTCTCTTATATCCGGGTTTCTCTTATATCCGGGTCTCTTATATCCGGGTTACACTGTAGTTCAAGTGAAGCATTTCTTTTAAGGAATGGTTGCATCATCTGTAAAGCAAAAATAGACAGTTTATTGTATTGCATGAGAATAATTAAAGTTTAAATTTAAAAATAATAATATTTAAGCTATCTCTGAAAACTTTAAAGATATGGCAGCAGCAGCAATGTTGGAAAAGTCAAAAAGGGCATTTACTTTCTTCATTTCATTCAAAACTTTATTTAACTTTTTTATTTTATTGATTTTTAGATTTATTTTATTTTAATTTATCTTTAATTTTTATTTTATGTTTATTTTTTATTTTTATTTTAGTTTTTCCTAAATATTTTATATTATTTTTTAGTTTTAATTTAATTTAATTTTTTGTTTTATATTTTTATTTTACTTATTTTTATTTTGAATGGGTTAAAACTACAAGGATATAATTCATTAATTATCAGCATCATCCTGAAAATTTTAAATAATGGGAAATTCTTCTGAAAAATGAAAAAACTTAACACGTTTAAAATAAAGTGTTGAGGGCTGAAAATGGATAATGTTCCACATTTTTTTGCTGTTATAAGTTTCAATCATTTCCAATTCACAAACCAATGTATTATTCAGAAACAAACACACACACACACGCACACACACACATATATATATATATATATATATATATATATATATATATATATATATATTTATATTAGCATTTCACCCCAAGCAAAGTGGAGTGCCACTAGTACATAAGGAGCTACAGAGAGTGTAAGTAAGGGAAAAGACTGGGTATAGGGGGGATTGAGGAAAGGATAAAAAGAACAGAGATCAAGGCAACAGAAGATGTCAATTGACATTATACACACACACACACACACACACACACACATATATATATATATATATATATATATATATATATATATATATATAAAGTGGATATTGAAGTTAACACCCAGAGGTGACAGTCTATTTCATGCTAACCACAATCATCAGGTTAAATGCAATCGTATGGCCTGACGATGACATTTAGCATGAAACGGACTTTCGCCTCTAGGTGTTGACTTCAATGTCAACTTTTATATTTACACATGTTCTATATGATATTGAGCACTTTAACCCATAAATATAGCATCCCTTAATACT